>VXBP01000501.1:47589-104135 GCA_013400115.1 Rhinopomastus cyanomelas | reverse complement strand
GATAACGGTCTCAGCCTTGGCTAGTGGTGAGTCTGTCTAGGAGATGACTGCCATTAGCTCTGTCAGACTTGGAGGAATCTTCTAACTTCTCACAGCAACCAGTACTGTAGCATTCTGTTACTAGAACCTTGCCATGCAAATACAAACACAACTTGTTTCAAGGAAGTTAGAAAAATACATCAAAGCCCCCTCTAATGTTAATTAATATGCATGTTTTAAATAATTAAAGACAATTGTTTGACTTTTTAACAAGAATTTACTACCTGTTAGGCTTTTTTTGCAAGTCTGTAATTACCTAGCTGCCTATAGAACATCTAACAATTGCTGCCAGCTTACTTCCAGTGGTTTCTATCTTCCAGGTGGAATCAACCACAAACTGAAGTTATGCTTTCTGGGCGGGAGTTGGTTTGTGTGGTTTGTTTTGTTTTAGGTGAACGAGGGATGCCCTGCCTTTTCCCTCACATATTCTACAACTAAGTATATGTAGTTTGCTTGATGTTTGGGTCATTTGAGCTATCGATGGGTGTCTTTATTTTCCTGTTACCCAAGCACAAATCCATGCTGGATGGTGAGTTCAGAACAGTCCCAAGGAGGACTTGAGGGTGTTGGTAGATGAGAAGCTTAACGTGAGCCAGCAATGTGTGGCCCAGTGGTCCACTGGATCAAAAGTGTCACCAGCAGGTCAAGGGAGATGATTGTCTCCCTCTATTCTGCTGTTGTTATACCTCACCTAGAGTCCTTTGTGCAGTTCTGGAGTCATCAAAACAAGAAGGACATGGGACTGTTGGAGAGTCCAGAGAATGATCAGAGGGTTGGAACAGTTCTATGAAGACAGACTGAGGGAATGGGCACTATGCAGTCAGAGAAGAGAAGGCTCCAAAGGGACCTTATAGCAGTTTCTAGTGCCTGAAGAGGGCTACATTAAAACTGGAGGGGGGCTTTTTAAGAGGTATTTGAAGATAGGACAAAGAGTTGCCCCAGGGAGATCATACTTTTCCATCCCTGGAAGTGTTCAAGGCCGGGTTGGATGGGGCTCTGGGCAACCTGATCTAAGTGAGACGTGTCACTGGCCATGGCAGGGGTGTTAGAAG
Organism: Rhinopomastus cyanomelas; assembly: GCA_013400115.1. NCBI lineage: Eukaryota > Metazoa > Chordata > Aves > Bucerotiformes > Rhinopomastidae > Rhinopomastus > Rhinopomastus cyanomelas. Next base: position 103,044 of record VXBP01000501.1, on the reverse strand, counting down.
TAGATAAACTCTGAGGTGCCTTCCAACCTAAACCATTCTATGAATCTACTTCTGGAAGTAGTTTACCACAAACAAAACAAGACTGCATTTGTTTCCACATCTCCTCATGCCAAGGGACAGGATGACGCATCGCTTTAGAGATGCATCTGTCACGTTGATCTCCATAAAGTGACATGATGCAGTGTGACATGCTGATGAACTGGGTGACTCAAGGTACCGTATTCCAATGCATTGTTCAAGACAGAATGGCAAAGAGGGAAGTCACAGATTTAGAAGGAATAGAGGTCTCTAGACTCTAGTTTTATTTTTTACATATTTTTGTTATTAATTTTCTAGATTGTCTGGAAAACACATCCCTTACTATTGGTAATCCACTTGCTAATGTCATGTTAATCACATAAGAAACTTAATTGTTTTCTTATTATGAGTAAGAAAATTCCTAAAATCCCCATCTTCCCATGTAGGTAGGATTGAGTTTTGTGGATATCAATTAGAGAATAATGTAGGCAGAAAGCAAAGATATGTTTATTTCAAGAGAAAATGACAAAGGATTTTATCTGGCAGCTGTTCTTTATGAGAAACCACTTTTGTACCCCAGTTGTGATAGTGAACCAGTCTGGGTTCTGTGTATGATATAGGTAGGACTTTGTATGCAGAAGGACCACCATGTTGGATACTAAAACAAAAAGAGTCAAAGAACCACAGAACATTAGGGATTGGAAGGGACCTGGAAGGATCATCTAGTCCAATCCCCCTGACACAGCAGAATCACCTAGATCCAGCTGCACAGGAACACTTCCAGGTGGGTTTTAAACTTCTCCAGAGAAGGAGACTCCACAACCCCCTGGGCAGCCTGTTCCAATGCTCTGTCACTCTCACTGTGAGGAAGTTCCTTCTCAGATTGATGTGGAACCTCCTGTGTTCCAGCTTATAACCATTGCCCCTTGTCCTACCATTAGATGACACTGAGAACAGTGTCCATCCTCCCGACACCAGCCCTTTCACGTATTTAAAAACATTAATCATAGAATCATTAGGGATTGGAAAGGACTTCGAGAGATCATCTAGTCCAATCTCCCAATGAGGTCAAGGTTTATTTACTTCTAAATCACTTGCACTGTGTTCACATACAGGAAGCCAGGCTACAGGGGAATATATAGGAGTTAAAAGAATTTGTTGTCGATGCAATTTTAAGAAGTCTTTCTCGTGATTACTTTTTTTATTTACTAGGTTTCATTGTTGAACAACAGAGTTGAAGGATAGAAATCACAGAATCATTAGGGATTGGAAGGGACCTCGAAAGATCATCTAGTCCAATCCCCCTGCCACAGCAGGATCACCTAGTCAAAGCATTCAGAAGACTTGCTAAAAGGAATTCAGAGAGAAAGTTTTTAAAAAAGTAGAAATATCTAGTTTGAAAAGTTGCAGGATATGCAAAAGAAAATGTTCTTGTCTTGGTGCTGATACAATTGTAAGAGAAAAAATTGAGTAGACAACAAATTAGGATGTCTCCATAATCTCAGGTTACATGTTTGGCCCCACACCTGCATCCACAAGTCATTCTTTCTTTCACATGTAAGTGCTCAGGGTAAAAAACAGCAGCCAGATTTCCTGGCTCCAGATTTCCAGGCATCTCCCAAATACACTATGGGATAATGAGGGATGAAGAGATTCAGGTCACTGACAGCTCTGAGATACTGAAGTTTTCTCATCTGTGATGACTCCTCGTGCAAACGTCAAATACAATTTCTTTTATAGTCCCACCTCACCATTTGCCTGGACTGGTTTCAAACTGGTTCAGATTCGTAGTGCAGGATTTACGGAAAATAATGGTGCCCATGCAGGAAGTTCTAAGATCCCTGCTAATGAGCACAAGTACTTGATCACATCATGCCTCCATGACACGTTACTGAAGATATGGAGACATCTCTAGTCATAGAATCACAGAATCATTAGGGACTGGAAGGGACCTCGAAAGATCATCTAGTCCAATCCCCCTGACACAGCAGGATCCCCACGCAGTGACTGCAAACAACCAAAGAAACAGAAACGACTTTTATTGTCTCCCTTCTCCTTCATCTCTAAATATTATTTCTGTAGCCCCTGATGCAGGCAGGTGGCTATTGAAATTCAGTCCATACGAGTGACATCCTGGCCCCGTGGAAGTTATTGGCAAAACTTACTGACTATACTGAGGCCAAGAGTTCTCTTGATGCTTAAAAAGTGTCAGATGTTGCTGCTTCAGACTACTGCACTAATTCCACTTGTTTTTGCAGACCTGGTTATTCACCCCATTTACTTATAGTTTGTTCTCCTCTGTCCCTTTGCATAACCTTGTTAAACAAAGTGCCTTTGCAAATTCTTAGGGACAATTTAAATCCAGTTGCTGGTGATAAAAGTCAGTACAGAATTTGACTCATTCTATAAATGGGAGTGAAATTAGTGAACAGCATGTGGAATGGTGCTGGCTTTGAAGAATAGATTGTTATCAATAATTATGGTGCCTGTGATGAGCACTTTGACTTTTACAGTTCCCTGTAATTTACATGATTTAGATGTATAGAAGGAAGAGAAATGAAACGAGAGCTTCAGTCTTTTGGGGGAAATAAAAAACCGGGTAGAACTAAACCTTCATTTCTCAAAAAAGCAACTAGACAGACTGCATTTCAGACCCATCAGCACTACCAGCATGTAAAAGGCAACAAGAAGGCGAGAGTAAAAATAATGTGATAAAACAATTCAGAACTAATATCAGGAACAATGACATTTCAACATTGCTGTCACTCCGCTGCCTGAGTTGACAAGCTGAGCTGATGTAGGGCTTTTTTTAAGCTGTGATTGGCCTGCCAGCATGGATTTGTGTTGTCGTGCTGAGGGCCCCTCTAATAGCCCAGAGGTAGCAGGTGGCTGCTGACTTACAGAGGCTTGCATCTATTTTATTATTTGTTGGCTCTTTTATCCCTGACAGATTCAAACACAAATAAATTCAATCAAGAACCTCTACCTTTCTATGATTCCATTTGGTACCTGTAACTAGCTGCAGTGCATTTCTAAAATAGCAGGACAACAGCCCCAGTGACGTGGCTGGAAGTAAACAAGATGTTTTATATCCGGAGGAGCAATGGCTGGGCACCTGAACTAAGTTAAAAAAGAAATACGAGTTTCTTGTGGAGCTTGCTATGGGGAAAAATGGTACCATTGAAGGGACAGGCCTTGGCTAAGTTTTTCTTGGAACTCAAAAGGTGAAAAACAACACCAAGTAAAGGTGAAAAATAACACCAGGCATTGTTCTGAATCAGTTGAGCCAAGGAATTCTGAAATCCGTACCCAAAATCATTAAGTGCAGTGAACAAGAATATAAAAACCTGATACAAAGTGGTCACACTTAAAGTGTGCTCCCTCATTCCTACGTTCTTCACAATGTGTGGGTTGAAAGTGGCTTTCAATCACTCTAACGTTACTAAGAGATCATCAGCCCTATCAGTGGTGAAAATCTGATACTCTCAAGCATACTCTGCTATGTGATCCAAAAGACCTGAAAAGTGTCACCAGTTGCTAAGTCTGAGTCAGTCTCTGAATGTCCCTGCCTCAGTTCTTTCAGGGAGCACTGCACACCTCTGAGGCTCGAGTTACTCCATCACAGCCTGAGGACTGCTGAAAACCAATGCCCCCTTAAAGGGTGGGTGTGGAGGCTGCCTGCTTTCATGCTACTTTAATTAACACGGGCTCATTTTAGCTCCTTTTCATTAAGTTCTTCCAGAACTACTTGGATGTGAAGGTGGAATTTCCTCAAGATTTGGTTTTTTTGCATTCTAGAACAAAAATGTCCCTAAACAGGAAGGAAATAGTAAATATAACTACTGTATAGTTGTTAATTTTGTTTGACTTGTCTTCTTCTCTTTTTGAGAAGTCTGACAGTAGCTCTTGAATCAAGGTAAAGTTATCCCTCATCCCATTTATTTTTCACTTGAATCATAGGGTAATATATACATTTTAAAAAAGCACATCCTTCAAGAAGTGTCTACTCAGTCTAAGTGAGGCAATCACTCTTCTACCACATGTCTGGGCTGAAAGGCTCTAAAGTAATTTTTCTGTTCTGAGAAAAGGCATTTCTGATGAAATGATCTTGCTAACTTTCAGCCGGGCAGCGGTGTTCCATACTCCTGTTCGGTTATTTGATCATATTTCTGAATTGATCCTCTCTCCCTTTAGCTGAAAGGAATAAATACTTGGTCCATACCCAGAAGTTGAGCACTGGCCCCACCTCACTCGACTGTGGCCCAATCTCCTCTTTCCTCCCTTAATCTCTCTGCAAGGAGCAGAACTGATGTTGGGGCATTCAGATAATTTCTGGGCACTCTCCTGCTGCTGTAAGTCTTCACATTCCTCTCAAAGACAAGCTCAGCAAATCAGGAGAGATGGAAGCAGAGCAAACCAGCTGAAGTAAAAGCCTGTGTCAAGAGACAAAACCACTGGGTTTTCTAGGTGAGACAAAATATAAAACCTGGAGGGAAGTATTTCTGTGCCGTGAAACAGCCACTGGGATTCAACTGCAAAACTCCCAACAGTTATTTTTGATCTTTTCATTAGCAGTATCCTTTTAAAAATGTCTAAAATCTTTGAATTGAGCTGGAAGTCTCTTCTACTTCTTAGCTATTTCAAAGCACTTCTCACTGCTGATGGAAGTTTGTTGTAGCCAACACAATTTTAAGACTTTGTAACTTAAAACTTTTGACAAATTATTTTTGTGTAAATATTTTTCCTGATTTTTTGATGAAGGCTGACAAGTTTTATCTGCTTACAAAGATTCACACTGTGAAGGACAAAGAACTCCTAGAGAGAGTCCAGTGCAGAGCAATGAAGATGATGAGGGGAGTGGAACATCTGTCTCATGAGAAAAGGCTGAGGGACCTGGGTCTCTAGCTTGGAAAAAAGAAGACTGAGGGGTGACCCCATTAATTTTGATAACTATGGAAAGGGTGGGTGTCAGGAGGATGGAGCCAGGCTCTGCTCAATGTCTTTAAAGATAGGACACAAAGAGGAAATGGGTGTAAGTCAGAATACAGGAGGTTCCACATCAATATGAGAAGGAACTTCTTCATGGTGAGGGTGACAGGGGCATTGTGGAGTCTCCTTCTCTGGAGACACTTAAAATCCACCTGGATATGTTCCTCTGTGACTCGGTCCAGGTGATTCTGCTGTGGGAGGGGGACTGGACTAGGTGATCTTTCAAGGTCCCTTCCAATCCCTAGTGTTCTGTGGTTCTGTGATTTCCTTCCAAGCATAACTGCATGCTTTCAAACCTTAATGCATCAAAAATAAAGCTTCATACAACTACGACCTAAAGAGCAGAAGCTCCTTGACAAATGCTTTAAGCCCTTCAAATTGCCAGTTTGAGCACTTCTCTTTTTAACTGTGTTAGCAGCCTGACCTATCAGGTGCAGTCCACGAAAGGCTTCAAGACAGGACTCACTTCTGCTCTACATTGAGCAGTGATTTATATTCACAAGTAAATGCAAGTATACAGTGGCAAAATTACTTAAGGCAATTTAAATTCAATTTAGGAGTCAGAGGCAGATGACGGTTGTCGTGGCTGGGCAGATTCATGTTTTTCCTTTTCTAAGGTAATTTCACCACTCACAAAGACCTAGGAATAGCAGGGGTCTGCTGCCTATACACTTCTTTCTTTACAGACATCCCCGAGTAGGAAGGCAAAGCAGCAAGTAATGAAAAGAAAACAATTGGGTTTTTTGACACTTCCACACATGGAAGTTCCTTTTCCTATTTACCTTTTTTTTTTTACTGGTTTCTCTGCAAACACCAAAACACCCTAAACACAGCAAATGTCCCAAACCCAACCAAGATGGCCACAACTGGTGGTGCTGGTAGAGAGACAGATATGAACAAAAATGACCAGTACAGGGTGTGTTGGGTTTTCTGTCATTAAAAAGAGAAGACTGAGCATGAATGTGTTGAAGTTTGCTTTGGAGAAACAAAAGCCTGTTCTGCTGGCATACAGTGGTGAGAACGAGATTCAAACACGGACGTATTTATGGACATATGAATCAGAAAGGTTTAATTTGAGCAACAGTAGGGGAAATAAAAGAAATGTAAAAACAAATTATTGATATAGAATATCTTAGAAAGATTCTTCTCAGTGTCATCTAATGATAGGGCAAGGAGCAATGGGTGTGAGCTGGAACAGAGGAGGTTCCACATCAATCTGAGAAGGAACTTCTTCACAGTGAGGGTGACAGAGCACTGGAACAGGCTGCCCAAGGGAGTTGTGGAGTCTCCTTCACTGGAGATGTTTAAAACCCACCTGGATGTGTTCCTGTGTGACCTGGTCTAGGTGATCCTGCTGTGGCAGGGGGATTGGACTAGATGATCTTTCGAGGTCCCTTCCAATCCCTAATGATTCTATGATACTGTGATTCTAGCACAATAAATGTCCTGGAAGACCAAGAAATAAAATGTTTTATATGTGAGTCATGTCCTCAACTTCTGTAGTGCTCTCTCTATTTATCCCAAGTAAAATAATTAACCTAATTATTTAATGTTTCCAAACACGTCTTGGAAAATTCCATTTGCTTTCTGCTATAAAACAAGTGTAGTTTGTATAGGAGTCATTTTCGACAGGATAAATTCAGACAGGTGTTCTCCATATATATCCATAGAAAAGTGTACTTGATGCCTCTGCAATGAGAGAGCTTCTGAACCCTCACCTGTACAAACTCCCTTGCAGTGCTCCTTTATTTTTCCCCGTTTTACAAGTAAATACGTAGGGTTCTGACCACAAATACACTACAAGAAGCAGGAGAAATGAAGCTCATAGATAGACTTTATGACAAATTCTTCTATGTTTGTGGTGGGGGGGTTGGACTGGATGACTTTTGAGGTCGTTTCCAATCCCTGATATTCTGTGATTCTGTAAATATAATTGTGTCTTCACAGGGACATCTTTTCCTAGTTCTTTTGTAGTGTAAAGAATAATCACACTAATACTGAATGAGGAACTTCTGCTGCTAAAGGACATTTTATTTTACCTAACAACATAAAACACATGACTAGGGGGGAATTTCCACCTTCCTGAGGAAAGTCTGCCTGAAAGCCTTGCTGGTGGCGTGTTGCACATTTTCCAGGTGGACATATCCCTCAAACCAAATTCAGTTCTGCAGGTCCATTCCTAATTGAAAAGATGTGTAGTGCACAGATCCTCCACATGCTAACGCACACGTCACACCTTCTCCTGCACTGTTATGTCTAGAAAGCATCTTTCCAAAAGATGAAGCTTTCTGTGCACATGCAATGTTTGCACCTGAAAAGACTCCTTTTAGTCGTCTGTTTGCACACAAACTTTAATGCTTGCCCAACCAAAGAGTATTTGTGGAAGTCCAGGGGCTTTTACCTTTTGAAGTTCCCAAACAAGTCTGCCACATCAGGTGTTGTTATGTGTTTAAGAGCTGCAAAGTAAATTGCACTTGCAAAATCCCTGCTTGAGTTGAAAATACAGGTTGCAAGTTGTCCGGCAGAAAAACCAGACACTGGGAGTTGGGCAGTGTGTGCAATGCTTTAATTTCTCTAATAAGGCAGCATAATGGCCCATAATTGTTTTTACATGCCACCTTATTGTGCTCTTTGGACAAATTTTCTGTCAAATTTTCTTTTAGCCTCCATGTATTACATTTGTATTGACCCAGGGCCCTTTCAAAACATTACGTTAGAGAAATACCAAAGCGTTTCACTAAAAGAGTTTGAAGCCATTTAGAGGCTTCCAGTAAACATGTAGTTATTATTCTCTCCATTAGAGAATGCTGGTTTATCACTATGAGGATTAAAATTTGTACTTGTATGTATGTATGTATGCATCTGTAGTTACTTTTATATGCATTGATGAACATACAGAGTCATAGAATCATTAGGGTTTGGAAGGGACCTCCAAAGATCATATAGTCCGATCCCCCAACAAACGTACACGCTGGCGGAGGAACTGCAGAACTCTCAACACTCATCATTAGAAGGCTAATATAGACATGCTGAAGCACACTGAGAATTTTCAAGGTGATCAGTTAGCCCAAAAGCTACTTCTGCAGCTGATAGTCCTTATGCATGCTGAAGTTTGCATCTTGCTTGGTGAAGTCTTCAAATTCATTTCAATGATTAGGTGGAACAAAGACCACAATCAGCTTGGATGTCCATAAAAAACTGGGGGCATGTGCATGTACTATTGGTCATGTGCTGGGAGGACTTACAGAAGACCCTGAAATAACACCAGAACAATTTCTGTCTAATGTTTTCACGGGGATGTGCCCTTGGAACAGTGATGATGTCTGCATGTTTAGGATTCCTGGGAACCTTCAGGGCTGTGTTGTTTAAACATCCCTAGCGTGAGCAAATGTGTCATAGAAGCCCTTTTTTAATAGCTCCATCTTACAACTTCTGAGATATGCTCTACTTCTCTCCGGTCAGTCTCCAAGGTCTTTTATTCTTCTGAGATTAGGTAGCACTTCGTAATTTTCATGCAAAATTTATGCATGAACACTTTGTACTTGTTTATTCTTATGCACATATTAGCTTTTAGCTCAAATAGCTCTTCACCTTTCCCTGGCTGCTTTTATCCTGATGTGTTTATTGACTGAAGTCACATTCCTTCCCAGTCCTTGTTTTGCTAGTTTAAGAAAGCCATGAGTTTGCAGTCCCTTCTACAGATGTATCTTACCTTCCCTTACGTAGAATAAGTTGCTCTTTTCCAAATTCAGTTTGCATTCTGTCTGAATGTGCTTTGCCTCAGAATGTGTGATCACAACCGTGTATAAGAATTGGAATCTTGTGGTTTCACACATTGATGGGGATATTTCTCGATTTCTTTACTGTAAATTCATTCCTTGATTAATTTCCTAGTGTTAAAACTCCTCACTGGCCTTTTCAAATAATAATAAGGAATAACATTCACTTTGTGCATTGGGGGATCGGACTAGATGATCTTTTGAGGTCTCTTCCAAATCCTAATCTTCTGTGATTCTGTGATTCAACCTCAGACAGCAAACAAACTCAAATGCTTTGAATAGTTGCTAATGTTAAGAAGGAAAAGCTATCGAGCTTGTCCTACTGCATGTGTTAAATGACTGAAAGACATTCATGTCATTGTGAAACAAAGATGTGTCATGGACTGCTACTTTGGCTATGAACAATGAAGGTGTAGACTGAAGACTCATGTAAATGCACGGTGCAGTACAGAGCTACCAGTGCAAGGGAGCAGGCAGCTACTTCAAGATAAAGCAACAGTTCCACAGCTGGGACTTTTAAACCCTCTCAAATCATCACGAGTACAAATACCAGCACAAACACTAATACCAATACAAATACTAATGGCAGTACAAACACAATTACAAATACAATTGCAAATACATGAGTCAAGGTCTCATGTTCTGTTTGAAATGTTTTAATCAGAAAGGGGAAAAGTGCTGTTAAAGATGTTTTGTAGAAAAATTTGCTCGTTAATTTACTGTTGTTCACCAAACCCTGAAAACTTGGGAGGAGAGAAGTTCTCCTGGCATTTCAGTTTTTGTTCTTTGAATTTCTTCATTTATACCTTAATCTCTTACGACACAAAGTGGGGAAAAAAAAGGAGAAAAAGTTAAAATGTTAAATATCTTTGCTTTTTGTTCTGTTGTTTAGTTATTAGAAAATGAGTTTATATTTTAATGGGTGATGATAATCTTCAATCAACCTAAAAAAAAAACCCAAATACAGTGAAATAATTTTTTCCCTTTTATTTTCTTGAACTTCCATCTGTTCAGTTTTCCAGACCTCTGCATCTCGTGATTCCATAGAGTACAAAGTCTGGTTCCATTTCCTGCTTCTCTAAACAATAAACCAACCAAGAACACAAATGATGTTTCTGCACTTGGGATGAGGTTTAGACCTTCAGGTCAGTCTTTGATTTGCGTTGCTGATGACCGGGGGGCCAGGTCCAATTTGTGCTATGAATTGTATAAACACAAAGGATTCCTGTTTGAGTGTCTCAGCTGTCTAGCCACAAGGAAACAGACATGAAGTACCTGCAGGTGGGAAATGAAGAGGAAGGAAGGTGTACTGAGAGCAAAGAAAATAGTGAAGCAAGTCCAATCAGTGTGAAAGAAGGGGATTTCACTTGATCTAGGTGATCCTGCTTGTGATGGGGGGATTGGACTAGATGATATGTTGAGGTCCCTTCCAGTCTCCTAATGTTCTGTGATTCTGTGATTAAGTACTGAGAAGACTTTTTACAGGCAGCAAAAGGAATTGGTGGTGTTGAAACTGCAGAAGAACAGTCAAGTGATTTTTTTTGGGGGAAGAATTAATCAGCAAAGATTATCACAGAAGAGTGTACACACATATTTCCCAGAATATGTAGGAATGTCAAGCAGAGATGGGAACTGACATTTCAGTAGTAAACAAGAAAGACTGCACTGATGCACACTGCAAAGACACTTGGCTGTAAGAATAAATAATCTCCATTTGGTGCGAGAGAAGCTGAATTAATAAGGAGATGCACACAGAGGACAGTCATTATCAAAGCAATGAACTATGAAAATGATATTTTGCTAAAGCACTTTGAATATGAGGAGAACTTGGATGAAAGCTTTATTAGAGTAACTGCACAGCACCAGATACACCTTGTGACTGAAAGTAGAAGACATGTAGGAAGTTTGCCATAGTTTGAGTCTGACAGTGCAAAGAGACAATGCAGTCTCTTGACATTCGTTCAGACTAGATTCTCACGTGATGAGGGCTTTCAGTGATGAAGGACAGGGTGATGATGTTCAGAAAAAAAAATTAAAAGAGGAAAAAGGGAAGAACTGATTGGGGAAAGAAAAAAGAACTCAGTGACACTTTGATCAGCCTGTGAGTCAAGGATGCTGGTTAGGATTTTGTTCAAGCAGGAGAAGATAAATCTTGGCAGAATCACAGAATATTAGGGTTTGGAAGGAACCTTAAAAGATCATCTAGTCTAATCCCTCTGCCACAGCAGGATCACAGAATAGAGGTAAATCTGCAGATGGTGATCTATCTAGAAGTGAAAGTCAAAATAATGGGGTTTGGACTCTTTAATCCAGGGGTCTGCTACAGATCAAATGAAGCAAATCAGTTATGCGATGTCCCAGTGACATCCCTGAAGAAAGGGGAAAGGAGAAATGAAAATATATGAAAATCTGGGTTTATTTTCCTGAACATTAACATAAAATTTGCCTGAATGAAATCTGTATGTGCATAGAGACCAGAAAGATGGCAAAGGGGTTATCCTGAAATACCTGGGTCATGCGGTCAAACAAGGCTGTAGAACTGGCCTGTAGAGATGTTTTCATAAAACAAGGGCCATTGCAGGAAATGGAAGGTACTCGCACGTGGAAAATGACCTATTAGAAAGCAGTGTTCTAAAACACTTTTTCAAGGTAAATTGGGGAAAAAATGTATGCAATGCCTTTGTGCAGGGTTGTGACAAAAAGGACTAATGATGTTTTGCAATCTGTAAGCATATGCCACTGACAAGACCTGTGCTACAGGTTTTGTGCTCTTTTAGCAGCTACATTCTTTTAAAATGGTGATAGGATGAAATTGATATAACTGACTTCTCCCAAATCCTCTCCAAAAAGATGGCACAAAATGACATTGCACAATACTGTTCCCTCCTAAAAATAATTAAATGCAAGTATATATTTGATTTTTATATCGGTTTTGCCCCTTCTTTGCTCTGAGGGCTGGATTAGATGACATCAAGTCCTTTCCAACCCAGCTCACTCTGAGACCATGGCAGGGGAGTAGGAACTGGATGATCCTGTGGTCCCTTCTAACCCTGACTGGCTCTATGACTTGGTCTAGGTGATCCTGCTGTGGCAGGAGGATTGGACTAGATGATCTGTTGAGGTCCCTTCCAGTCCCTAATGATTCTATGATTCCTTCAAATACTATGAGCGATGGACATAACAAGAGCTGTTTAACACATTCAAAAGAGAACGGACACATTTCTTGCATGAACAGGAAAAGTTATCAGGGAAAAACAATAATTGAAAATGCTTGAAAGAGAAATATTAGAATCTCCTTCTTTTGACAGATTTGTTTTAAAGGTGCATGTCTTGTGGGTGACGTGCTTTAGCTAAGCACAAGTTTTACTTCAGTCATACACAAGCAGGTGGTCTCCATACAAGGTTAAGCAGATGAAATGCAGTGTCCTGTGGTTTGGAGCAAGTCAAAGTAGGTGAAGCAGTAGCCTCTTCTGGCCTTTCACTCTGTGAATCATGTTAATCTCGCTGAGAGTCTGTTTTGGGATAAGCTGTTCCTTCTTTTTATAACAGTTTCATTTTCTCCATCCTGACATAAAATGATTCTCTCTGAAGTGACAGATTTCCTAAGGGAAATATCAGAGCCTCATGGTTTTATTTGATGACACTAACTTGGCCTTTAAGTTTGCTACCACAAGTTAAGTTTAGAAGCAAGTGGGACACAGCCAACGGTTTATGAAGGAATACTTTTCTGATCTCGGGTAGCTTTCAAATCTCTTCATAATACACACTGGAGTCACATCCTAGCCAATTATTCCTTCCACAGACAACTGAAGATGCGAAGACAAGACTATGGGGATGGTTTATTTTTTTATAATTTTGTTTTCCTTCACATTTCTTTAAGAACAAAAAGATTAAAGATAAAATATTGATGTCTCAGATGGTTAAAAATTCAGGTTCAGGATTGCAAAGCCACCTGTGGGATTTGAACTCCTGTTTCCTAATAATTTTAAAGCAAATAGTCAGCTAAGCTTACATTTTCAAGGCATGTTGTATCTTAATCAGTGCCTCCAAATATCATCTCTCTTGGGTATCTTTGTCAAATATAACTACTGTCTTACTTGCTTATTCTTTTTCTTATTTATCTTTTTTTTTACTTACAGACCTGTTAATACCTTCATCCTTGCCTTAGCCTCCTTGACTCTAAATAATAACTGAGTGATAATGCTTTCTGATCAGTGCTTAAATCATTTTGAAATGGTGACACTTAAGGGAATACGGTTTTATGCGAAATAACCAAAACCTGCTCTAGGTGTTAGCAAGCTGCTTTTTAGAACCAGAATCTTAGGGAATTCTAAATGTAAAACGATTAACTGGATGATCCTTGATCCCTGACATGAGCTGCCATCCACAGTCTAGCCTCTGCCTGTTCGTCTTCCTGTGGGAACCACACTCTTAAGAAGATTATGCTACACAGATAACAATCAGCTTGGATAGAGGACGAAGCAGGACAGAGTCCATTAAACCTTTCACATCATTACAAGCCTCATTGTTTTGCAGATGAGCAACATAAAGTAGAACATGTCCATGAGGCCTCTTACCTACTCTCTGGATACCAGGGATTTCAACTATCTGAACCTAGTTAATTGCCGGTAAATGAATAAATAACCTTGAGATAATCCTTTCCTTCTGCCAGAAAGGTGCCCTGCTTAAATACCAGATAATGAAAAAATGCCCAGATTCCCTCTATTGTGTTTTTGGGTCCCTGTTTTCTGTGTACTATCCTGTAATTGCTATGGTCACTGCTTTTTGCCATCTGCTCACATCAGAAGGTGAAACTGCTGTTTTGGAAGGGATCTTATGAAGCCAGGCAGGGGGAGGGAATAAAAAGAATGTAAGTAGTCTGCACACAGTATCTGCTTTGAGGCACAGGCCACCTCTGGAGTTCTGAAGTTATCAATTTCCATGGCTGTATGTCAAAACAAGTGGATAAAAGGTGATTTATTCAAAATTTAACTGGCTGGTTTATCCTTGTAACGTGCTCCTACAAAAAGCTATTTTTCATTTTCTGTGCTGGGTGACTGTTGATCATATTTCATTTATTCACATTTACTATTAATTTTAATGTGGTTTTCCCCCAATATAATTTTCCTCAAATGTCAAAATGCTGGCTTGTTTATTCGATTTTTGAGCTATTGCAATAACAGCAGAGATCTCTAATTTTAGATCAGAAAATACACTGGGATTCGGGTGTCTCATTTAATGATAAGGTGCTTATAAATGACTAATAGCTTGCTTAGCCAGTTCTAGCTTAGTGCTGGGATTCCTTCTTAAAAGGAAGGAAATCTGACAGAACAGTAAATATTAGTCTGTTTGGACATCCAAGAATAAACTTTAAGCTGAGATTCAAGTCTATGTTGATATTTTAGCAAAGGATTATATAATATTTTTCCACTTTAGGGTGGAATGAGCAACTACAATTAGTCAAGAATCAACAGAATCTTGATGTGGTACAAGGTGGAAGACATTGCTGTCTTTAACTTTTGATTCATCTCATCACATGGACTTGTTCATTTACTAACTCTTTCTCATACCACATGTGTTAATCTCTTCATCTAGTAATAAACCTAATTATTATCCTATTATCATAGTAATTTTTACTCATATCTTACATTTTTTACATATCCTTATTTCCTGAAGCATCTCAAAACGTTGGGTGGCTTGAATGAAGATGCTCTCCAATTTAATTTTATTCTAACCAATTTCTGTTCTCCTTATGCAGCTATCTGAGTTTAAATGGACTACAAATAGTCTCTACAAGCTCTACTGGTGACCCCCAGTACAGGATCATTATCTTCCTGTGAACTAAATGAGATGTAAATGAGGCTCCTGTTTTGTGTATGTTTAACCAAAGGGGAACAAAAAGGTCTCACACCAAGGAGGCACATGAAAGTTTTCTCTGATGGGGTAGTTTTCCTACCCCTTGATTATTGTACCTTACCTATTTAGCCTAAATGCCAAGAGGTAGTGATGGGTGAAACTCAAAAGTTGGACTGGTTTAGTTAAGATTTGCTAAGCCCACAGTGATGCCTAACCAAGGCAAACAAGCAAACCCTGAGATCCAGGAGCTGATTTACTAAAGGAAAAGAATAATAAAAAAGAACTCTCACGTGACTTTTCTGACTTTTCAATTCTGCCTGGACAGAACTATTGGACAAAGAGCATCTTTGTGCAATGGTAGTAAAATCACATGATTTTCATATGTCATAGAATCATTAGGGAATGGAAGGGACCTTGAAAGATCATCCAGTCCAATCGCCATGACACAGCAGGATCACCTAGACCAAGTCACACAGGAACACACGCAGGTGGGTTTTAAACATCTCCAGTGAACAAGACTCCACAACTCCCTTGGGCAGCCTGTTCCAGTGCTCCGTCACCCTCACTGTGAAGAAGTTCCTTCTGATATTGATGTGGAACTTCCTATGTTCCATCTTACAACCATTGCCCCTTGTCCTACCACTAGATGACACTGAGAAGAGCCTGGCTCCTTTTCTATTTGCTTATTCTATGTGACTTAGGAAAAAATTAAAGAAAACATAAGAAAAAACCAACAGAAGCTAAAGATTAATTTCAGGTGAACTGAAGTGCCTTTCCAAATGAGTTGTGGGGTGACTTATTCATCACAGATCCCATAGTACAACAGTGTGAGATCTGTTTTTTCCCTTGAAGAACGGGGGCTCTGCAAAGCAAAGAACGAACAGCACTTGCAGCCTGAACTCATGTGCAGCTTGTATGTGTCTAGGAGAAAATATCTTAGGCATGCAGATACATAGCTAGGAAGTGGATGGCTCAGTGTTTGCCTCCTCTGACATCTCTCATAAATGCACTTCATTCCCTCCATGGACTCTGAAAAGAAAGTAACACCCTTCCATGGTTCTAATTGCAAATGCTTCTCCTCTTCTCATAGAACTAGTAAATTGTTTCCCGTTAGTCCTTGTGGATCTATTCACTTTCTCCTACCACCCTCCTCTTGTACAAGTCAGTGTGAGTGGGCAAACTGCTTGTAAGTAGCCTGGGATTAGAAATGAAAGGCTGTTGCTGTTTATTGGTCAAAACCAAGCAGAAGTACCCTCTGAGGAGCAGAGGGAAGCTTGCTCAGAATCTGTCTGTGTTTTACTGGGATCCTTTGGGTCCCATTAGTTCCTCACTTTCATTATCCTAAGCACCAATTCATTTTGCTTACTCTCACCTTTCCCCATGGCCATATTCCTTACGACACCATGATGCAATGATTTTATTACTGTGTTATTCTCTATAAAGCTTTATTGACACAATAAATAAAATCCAATTTTCTGATGTATTTGCCACAATCCCTGTGCCCTTACATATAGAAATATCAAATTCATGCTTCATAATTTATGTGAAGGCAAGTCCTGGAAATAAAATAAAAACCTGAGTGTATCAGTAATGATTCCATAATGAACACCTCTCTCACTGGAAATTAATCACATATGGGTTCATGGAGGACTAATCACTTTGACTGCTATAAGCATTCATATCTCATTAAAAAGTTGATATGGTTAGATACGACGGTTATCGTGCTGAATACTTCAGACAGCTGTATTTTTGTTTTTGACGTGGCAGCTAGGCTCAGGTAAACTGATTTTCGTTGTATATTACCCTGAGGTTTCTAAATACACTTCCATAATACTTCAGCATTATTCACTGCCTCGATGAGGAGCTTTCACCTGGTCTCTCAAGTGCTTGTTTTACATTCCTTATTTTCCGTGAGTGAGGGACTGGATTTATTATCCAAAGGTCCATTGTTACTCCCACAGCAGTTAAGAAATGGTAATGCATGCACACATTACGAATGTAAGTTAACCAGAGTGTTCTGAGGGAATTGGAAGGGTTCAGAGAAGAAGAGAGGTTTGCTGGATGCTAATCAGTTAGTGAGGAACCAGCCTGCCTCATTCTGTTTTGGAGGATGTATGTTTGCAAATCTTCTTTATGCACTTAATGTCTGATGATTTTTGGCTGGTCCTGTGCGTTTCTTACAGGTGGACATTTTTATAAATTGGCTTTTAAAGAAATATTCATTTCAGGTGTAATATAAAATAATTATATAATCTCCATTCAGGGTCATGCTAAAAGCAGATCTAACAGAAGAGAGGATCCAGCAGTCTGGGTTTGATTCCTTCACCAGGGAGACAGCACCTGTTCTGCTCACTAGATTGTTTCTGACCGTGTTGATATAATTCAGAGCCTACTTTTGCTTAAACTGAGCTTTACAGGTACCCAGTCTTGTCCTCAGAGAAGTAGATGCTTGTGTGATGCCTAGTTTGCCGGAGGGGGCAAGAAATAAAACCAAAATACACAGACTGTATTTCTACTTTCTCAAAAACTTGATTCTAATCTTTGTTAGTAGATCTTCATGTCTTGTCTCTCTCTGAAAATGAGGATAAGTATGTGGATATTTCTTTTCCTGCAAAGGGTATTTCTTTTTGCATGCAGAGTTAAATTAAAAATCTATGGTCAAATTTATGCTGATGGGTACAATCCAAAGACTTCCTGCAAATCAAATTCACGCTGGTTTTTGGAATTGAGGAGCGTGATGAAGGAAATGAAAGATATGTGAAAATGGGAGAAGTGCAGGGTTCATCACTGGTGGGAGTTCTCAGCCTACTTACGCGGTAGCCAAAAGCATCTCCTTTCATTATTTTGGTACAAGACATTCTACTGACTTCTTTGCATTTTAGAAGTTAAGACTTCTTCAAGTGGCCTAAACTAGTGCTTGTCCAGGCAGCAAACTCATCTTTAGACTATCGCTGAAGTTACAACCATCTATCACCAAAAATAGGTTGCCCTATGCTGAAACTGGAGAGGGAGACAGATGGCATAGAAAGCCAGAGCTGTGTATTTTCTGTCCTGTGACAGATTTTGAAGGGGCTTTTTTTCTGTATCAGTTTGGGATATAAAGTGAAAATCTGGGAATATATAAAAAAGGATAACATAGAGAAAAATACATGAGAGGGGCTTTAAATTTCTTAGTATGGAAACATATTTGTTTCAAAGATCATATTTTATTTTTAAAGCCTTTATTATGAGTTAAAGAGAACATTTCTAATTAGAAATGCATTGTTTATCAAAATGCACAAGCTTTTGGGTTTAACATATTGAAACAAATTCTTTGATGCTTGGAAGGTTTTTTTCAGATCTGTGTTTTATTTTGGACAATTTTTAAGATTGAATATTTCACAGAATCACAGAACATCAGCAACTGGAAGGATCTCTGAAAGATCATCCAGTCCAATCCCCCTGACACAGCAGGACCACCTAGACCAAGTCACACAGGAACATATCCAGGCGGGTTTTAGTCATCTCCAGAGAGGGGAACTCCACAACCCTCTTGGGCAGCCTGTTCCAGTGCTCTGTCACCCTCACTGTGAAGAAGATCCTTCTGATATTTCTATGGAACCTCCTATGCTCCAGCTTATACCCATTGCCCCTTGTCCTATCACTAGATGACATTGAGAAGATCCTGGCTCCATCCTTTTGACACCCACCCCTCACATGTTTATCAATTATGTTGATATTTATCAATTATGTTGAATTAGGTCCTCCCTCAGTCTCCTTTATTCCAAGCTAAAGAGACCCAACTCCCTCAGTCTTACCTCATAAGGATGATGCTCCACTCCCTTCACCATCTTTGTGGCTCTGCGCTAGACCCTCTCCAGCAGCTCTACATCCTTCTTGATACTGATATTTACCTATATAGCTTTGATTTTGTTTAAGAAGTATTTTGCACAGAAAAATGTATTTTTAAAAAGTCTTTTCATGATCAACTTCCTCCACTGTGTGAACAAAACACTTTTACAAAGCCATCTGTAAAGTTATTCTGCATCTGACCTTTTGATTTAACAACTATCTCACCTCACTTCTTCACAAAAGAGTTCAGAGGATGCAATTTGTAATGTTTCCTTCAGGCTTATATTTTCTTGCAGTGAATGCATTCAGCTGGACACTAAAAATTCACGACACCCATCTCATTAATGCTTATTTGTTGCTGCCACTCTTGGCAGTTTTGCTCTGGTCTTTCATGGTGCAACGTAGCTTTAAGGACATCATCTTATCGAGGTAAAGACCCTACCTCCACAAATCTTGTTAGACCTACTTGAAATTTCCTTTGCTTAGAAGAAACCTGGACAAATCAGATAAGTATTTTGTCCAACCAGAATGTTGGGAAGTTCTGCTCCTGTTGTGTCTCAGGGACTGCTTGTAGGGACTGCTTGTTATTCTGGATAGTGGCACGATGCTGATAAGTACAAATTTTAACACTGGATCAAACATGAGTTATACACTAGACAGTGACATTATATTGCATTAACTTCTGATCTTCTGGCTGTGTGATGCTCTAAAATTCAACTTTATCTCATTAGTGCATCCTCTGTTTTTGCAAACGTTATGAAAATGCCAGAACAAGGAAGTACAATATTCAGAGACCTCCTCCTTCAAATAAGTGGGCAAACTAATTTGCTCAGAACTTCCCTGGCCTCTGGAAAGTAAGAAAAGATCAAACCTGAGCTCCATAATTCACATTCTGCCTTTAACCTGAAGTTCTAAAACATCCACTACAGTATCAGCATTATGATTTACTACTTGCAGCATTATTGACTTTTCCAATAGCAACGAGAAAACACAGCAAATCATCCTAATGACATTTTGGAGAAACCAATTAGGAAATTAGGATGGAACGTTAATCTACTCTAACACTCAAGCAGAACGAATTTATCAATCCTTATCATCTTGGGTTCTGTCTACAACAACAAATATTAATGTAAATCACACGAGGTAGTAACTCCAAATAGGGCATCAGCATATCTAACTTGCTCTTTTCACTATTGATTGAGAGTAAGATGAGACACAGCACTTGGGTTTTCATGTTTGTGGGTTTTTTTAACAATCCCACTGTCTTGTTCTCTTACTGATGACACTGAGGGAAGAGTGCGTTAGCACTGACTGCACTGAACCATTTTTTAAAAAGGTCTTCCTGAAGTAAAAAAACCCCAACAGCTCTTCCAATAATGGGTGATACATGTGGAGTGCTGTGTCCTGTGTTGATAAGAGAAGGACACCCAATAGATCAAAAGCTGTTAATGAGTATCCAGACTGATTTAAACTTTAACAGATGAGACAGAAGTGGCAAGGTAGGTGTGGTTTTAGTTTGTGTGCTGCCAGCTGCCATAGGAAAAATTATTCTTAAAGGCTAAGTATATGCTCCTGATGTCAGAAATCCTAGCAGACACAGTCACACTGCCTGAAGTGTCTGATCTAGCTAATTAAAAGCTAATGTGACATTTTCCCTGTGAAAATCAGTAACTCCAGTACTAGTTTAAGAAGAGAGCCTTAGAGGCATAAAGATTTCCAACACCTGTTTGTGATTTTTTTCCTGCCTACAGCACTATCAGGAGTCACACATCAGCTTTTAAAGAAGCAGTGCTAAAACACAAAAGGGACAGCTAATGTTGTAAACTTCCTTTTACCTCTTCTTCTAGGGAAGAGGGGAAAAAAATAAGTTGGCGGGTTTTTTTCTTCCATAAAATCATAGAATGATTTGGATTTGAGGGAGTCTCAAAGATCATCGAGGTCCAGTCTGTCTGCCATGGGCAGGGACACATCCCACTAGTTCAGACTGCTCAAAGCTCCAACCAACCTGGTCTTGAACTTATCCAGTGATGAAACATCCACAACTTGTCTGGGAAACATATTCCAGTGTCTCACCACCCTGATAGTGAGGAATTTCTGCTTAATTCTAATCTAAATCTTCTCTCTTTCTGTTTGAAGTTGTAGTTCATTCTCCTATCACTACAAGGCTTTGCAAAAAGTCCCTCCCCAGCTTTCTTGTAGGGCCAGTTCAGATACTGAGTGACCACAATGAGGTTTCCTTTGAGCCTTCTTTTCTCCAGGCAGAACAACTGCAACTCTCTCACCTTGTCCTCATAGCAGAAATGTTCCAGGACTCAGATCATCTTTGTGGCCCTTCTCTGGACTCGCTCCAACAGGTTCATGCCCTGTTTGTGTTGGGAGCACCAGAACTGGACTCAATACTCTTGCTTGCCACAATATTTCTGATGCAAGCCAGGGTGCTGTTGGCCTTCTTAACCATCTGGGCACACTGCTGGCTCATATTCAGCGATCTGCTGACCAACAACCCCAAGTCATTTTCTGCTCAGCAATTTTCCAATCATATTTCACAAAGCCAGTAGTCATGCTTGGGGATAGGATAGAATCATAGAATCATAACGGATTGGAAGGGACCTCAGAAGATCATCTAGTCCAATCCCCCTGACACAGCAGGGTCACCTAGACCGAGTCATACAGTCAGTCAGGGCTAGACAGGACCACAGGATCATCCAGTTCCAACTCCCCTGCCATGGGCAGTGACACCCCACCCTAGATCAGGCTGGCCAGAGCCTCATCCAGCCTGACCTTAAACACCTCCAGAGATGGGCCCAAGTAAAGGATGTGGTATGTGGCCTTATTGAACATCAGACCATTGGCCTCAGCCTATCTATCCAGCCTGACACAATCTCACAGGAGATACTCCCTACCATCCAGCAGATCAGCATTCCCACTTACTTTGGCAAAGTCCATCCTACTGTGAGAGTAGTTCAGGTTTGTGACCACCTGAGGAACCTGAACATACATAGACACCTTTGAAGGTCTCTTCAAAGCCAAAGCCTTCTGTGATTCCATGATCAACCAATGTTAGATATAATAAAAAGAAAAAATCCATCTGAATCCTGGGAGACTGTAGAAACCCTCTACACCACAATCAATTTGTCAGGGCTTGTATCGCCCTAAGCATCAGGCAAGACTGCCATTTTTTTCATGTGAAAAATAGCTGTTTATTAGGGCTGTGATTGCTGATACATATCAAATCTATTTCCTCCGTGTTGCAAGTGCATTTGTATCTGATGACAAAGATATTGCAGAATCCCACTTCTCAAGTGCTGGCCACTGGACCTCTTTCTGTACAGCTGAAGTGTCTCTTGCCAAAGGCTGCTGGCAGAGCTACATTATAAAAGGCAGATGGGGAACACTATGGGGAAAGGACAGGTTAGTAGCAAGTTTTAAGACATAATTCTTCTTTTATCTTGATTTGCCCACCTCATCCTAGCAAGGTAAAAACAAATATAGGGTCTCTTTTGTGCTGTGGGGACTGCTGTGTAGCATCTCAAAGCCTACATCATTATGTGCTTTCTGTAAGCAATATCTAGAACCAATCTCAGACCATGTATCTCTCCTTCCCTCAGATTTTTACCACAATGAATTATTCAAGAGTCAAAGAAATGAGGAAATATGCACAATCCAGTGTTGCTGTAGAGCATAAACATTTGGCTGTAAACACTTGCTAACGCTAAACTTGAGGTCTTCCTGCACCCATGAGAGGAGGTGATGAGCAGAAAGCATGTCCTCCTAGATCACTAATGAAAATGCTGGTGCTGGACCAGCTGTGATAGCGTGCAGTTCATGAGCAAAGTCGAGTGCTTGGTTAAGAGAAATGGAACAGGTCAAACAGCCCTCCTAGGCAGAGTTCTGAAACAGATGACGACTCATCAAAAATGTTTTGTGTCTGTAGATAAAATACTATCTTCGCATCAATGACTCAAAACGCCACTGAGCAGTGATGTTGTTCCATGATAACTGTAGCTTTATTACAGAATCACAGAACATTAAGGTTTGGAAGGGACCTCAAAAGATCATCCTTGATATGTTTTAGTTATCTGAGATACAATGGGCTGTGTAAGCTCTTCCTCTGTGTGGGTGATGTAGTGGACTTTAGTCTCAACTTCCCATGAGCCTTTTAATAGTGTATCTGATGTTTGCTGTGGGGGCAGGAAGTGTTTTGAAGCTGTACAGAGTTACATAGTCATCGCCATCCCCAGTCCTGAAAGCAACAGTGACAAGAAGGCTGGTGGTAATAGATGGCAGAAAAAACCCATCCTGACTACTGTGAAGTCCTTGGTCGCAGAAATGAGTTTAAAACATACTTGAGAGACAGACTGCAGTCACACTACAGTGTGAGATTCTAGGGGATTTGGATCTGGGTCCAGTTCAGAAGTCAGGCATTCGACGCTGAGAACATTCTGGCAATAATTTTCTTACGGCGTCTTTCTTTAGACACTAGAATGCTTCTTGGCAGAGGAGAGCAGGAGAGGCAGTCACTAAAGCATCTGACTTCTAACCAAACCCTAATTATCAAACACATGAGGCATTTTGGACAGTCAGAAAGAGAGTGAAATACAAGCACTCTCATGAGGTCAACTTATTCAGGAAGAAGGAAGACACATCCTGCCTTAACTAGGGTGGATGGATAATAGTTCAGTCTGTTTTTTTAGTAGTTGCAGAGGAGTAGATTATATTGGGATTTTCATTCCAAATGTAGAGAAACTGCCCTCCAGAAACAAAGGTAGGGTTTTTTTGGTACACTGGCTTTTCTTCAAGATAGCTTAGCTCTTCCTGATTTGCTCTGAAATATCTTAGTCGATGATCCTAAAGCAAAAGATAAAGAAACAAAACCACATTGTGTGACTGTGTCCTCTCATGTGTCCTTACAGCAAACTTCTGTCCCCCCAATATGTCTGCAACTTGCAGCTGAATTTAAACACTTCAGTCCAGAAATGGACTTGGATGCTGTGTCACCACCCCACCAAGCCACCTCCTTGGTTTAAATATGGATGTTCAGGTGGCAGTCCTATGTGGGGTGCATTCCTTGCTCTTAGGGAAAGATTATTTGAGGCCTGTTTTTTTTTTCCCCCAGGATTTATTTAAGAGAGATCTACCTCCCACCATTCCACTAATATTATCATCTGCTTTAAAAAGGCTAAATAATTTTCGAAAGTGTTAGAAGCTGTATTTTTAGCAACAGCTTATGTCTTCTTGGCACACTCCTGGCACAGCAGTGTTGGCAGACCTCGTGCTACAGAGCCTCCTGGTCTGTTATGTGTTGGAACTGTTCTCTGGGTATCCAAGCACTTCAAATACTCAAAAGAGTGTCAGTCTCACAAATGGATGGATGTTTCTTTAGTTTGGATGTAAATGCCGAGAGAAGTTAAACATCAGAAAAGGCAGAGCTCTTAAAGGTGCTCATGCAGTCAGAGACAGGCAGTACTTCAAGACATGTATGAGATGAACCAGACAGCTTGCTAATTCCCGTCGTAGGCAGTGGCAAGTGTCTGAACACTACGTTAAAATGAAAGAAGTAAAATCTAAGATCTATTGGCAGTTTTGATAACAGTGACAAGTTCCACAGCAATTAAACAGGTAGCTGGCTGAATCATCAAAAGTTAAGGGTTACCTCAGAATCAGCTAACAAAATTTCAATCACTTCCTATTTGAACAGTTTAGATTATTTGATCAATTTACCTATATTGCAGGAACTATTATAAAAAAGAGGAAGAAATAGCAGCAGTGGGCCAGGTACAATTCATTTAAAGCAGAGCTCTTAGAGAGAAAGAGAAGGTTTGGTTATAACAGTGACAGCTGAAAGAAGCCGATGGTATCCTGGGGTGGATCAGAAAGAGAGGACGCTGAGGGGTGACCTCATTAATGTCTAGAAATCTGTGAAGGGTGAGTGTCAGGAGGATGGAGCCAGGCTCTTCTCAGTGTCATCTAGTGATAGGACAAGGGGCAGTGGGTGTGGGCTGGAACATAGCAGGTTCCAAATAAATATGAGAAGGAACTTCTTCACAGTGAGAGTGACAGACCACTGGGAGAGTGGCTGCCCAGGGGGTTTGTGGAGTCTCCTCTGGAGAGGTTTAAAACCCACCTGGACATGTTCGTGTGTGACTTGATCTAGTTTATCCTGCTGTGGCAGGAAGATTAGACCAGCTGATCTTTCAAGGTCCCTTCCAATCCCTAATGTTCTGTGATTCTGTCAAAGCTGAAGTATCTCACTAGTGACAAAACCTCCTTGTGTTGCAGTGCCTTTGTGAAAATAAATACGCTGGAGATGTTAAAGCATCCGGCCTCTAGAATGATGAGGACTGTGCAGGTAACACAGACTAATATGTGTTGCACTTGCTAATTTGTTTTAGGTCATTCTAACAGTTCTAACATAAAGAGAACAGATTCAAAGAGACTTGAGCTGGGATCTGCTGGCCTGGTAGGCAGCCTTGACAAAATCATTTACTTTCCCTTGTTTCTGCCTATGGAACCATGGTAAATACTCCCCCTTTTGTTTGTAAATCACCCTGGAACTATCTTAAGACATGTACTGTTTAAGGGTGCTAATGCTGCTTATAAAATTTTATTGTCTTTATTTTTGAAAGGAAGGTATAAAAAATCCCTGTTGTGAGCTCACACCTGAATGTAGAAGGGCATAAATTTTGCTTCAGCCATATGTCCCAGTCTGGTTTGTTTAGTTTGGGGTTTTTTTGCAAATCTTAAGATGTTCTTATGGAATTAATGGAAAAATATGGGAGCCCTCCAGTGGTGAGAATCATGTATCTGGATTTCATAAAGTGGCTGCTTTCCCATGAGTGTTGCCTGCTTGCTAAACAGTTGCTGCAGTTTTCTGACACATCTGGATGCTGACCCCTTTTTGACTAACAAGACTCGATGCTATTCAACATTTACTCAAACTTGTACATGATTATATTCCTAGATGACCTTTGTATAATCCAAGGAACCCAAATTTATCTTTTCATCACAGAATCACAGAATCATTAGGGATTGGAAGGGATCTTGAAAGATCATCCAGTCCAATCCCCCTGACACAGCAGGATCCCCCAGACCAAGTTGCACAGAAACACATCCAGGCAGGTTTCTTCCTTTTCTATCTAGACAGGAAAACCCTCAAGGGCTCTTTTTTTGTTTCCCTCTCAGGGTTAATCACAGATTCACAGACTCACAGAAGCATACAGTGGCCCAGGTCAGGGGCAGCTCCTTCACACTGACTGTTTACCCTGCTGGCAGCCTGATTCTCTTCAGGGTCCAATACCTCCATACAGCTTCCCTTTCCCATCCCAAAGACCCCTTGGAGCACCAGAGCTGCAGCTGTCTGAACCACAAGCCAGCAAGCAGAGGTGCCAGAGCAGTGATCTTATCGGCCAGTATTTTTTGTTGTTTTCTTTTCTTTGGATGGAGAGAATAAAAACCAATAATTAAACTTTGTGGGTGATAAGTTGATGTAAGAGCTGACGGGTTTATTTGTCAGTAATAGTTTAATAAAAAGGGAAGAAGTTTCAGGTGTCCTTGCATGGTAATCAGGGAATTTTGCAGTGTTGACACACAATGAAATTTTGCTAAGCTCGTAGCCATTAGCTAATTAAAACAGATGTAGAATGAGCTGATTTTTATGAATGTTCACTTAAAATTTATCAATAGTGTCTTAGTCTTACTGAAGGTAAAATTTTGGCAGAGTCTTGGGCTTGTCAGATAGTTTTAGCTCTCTAGAAGCTAGATTTCTTGGCTAGTAGTCACATGAAATTCAATCAAAGGATGAGTGGATCGAAACACGCTCAGGTAGCATGTGTTCAGCATCCACACTTTTATCAAATAAAGTGCCTCATCCCAGCATCTTCCCCTTTCTGTTTGTTTTATGTGGAACCCAGACGACTAGCTTAGAATGTGTCTGATGTTTAAATGGCAGAATTAGATAAATTCATCCCATCCACCTGGCTTTCAAAGTGGTAAATTCTATTTTTCCTTTAAGATTTTTATTTCCGTGGTTGATCTGGAGTCGAACACTGCCTGGATTTCACAAAGATGTGATAACTGTCTCTTATTCTCATATATTACATTTGCTTTTCAAATACTGATTTATTTTTGCTTGAAATTTTCCATCGCAGACTCGTGCAACACCTTTAGATACTTAACCATGATGAGTGCTCTGAAAGGGTTGATTGCTTTTATTCTGCAGCTGTAATTTTACTGCCTTATACCTAAGGACCAAGATCACGAGGACTGTGTACTGCAAGAAAAGAATCGTCTAACACAGTTTTTACTGCTCTGCTGAGTCTTAACTCCTTCTACAAGTTAAGCAAACGGACTGGGTTTGGCATTCACTTACTTCTTTTAACAGTGAATGTTGGTTTTCCTTTCCCTATACATGAGCACACCGAAGTACTGAATGTAGTTCAATAGATTTTACAGCTTAGTTAGAGAACAAAGTCACAGAGCAGCCAAGAGGAACTCAAACACGAGAGTATAGTCTGTAAAAAGCTGCCTTGTCCAGCAGCTTCATCCCCAAATTAAGAAAATGGATTCCATAGTGAACACACAGAAAGCAAACAGTCTGCCAGTCACAGAATGGTTTAGGTTGGAAGGAACCTCAGAGCTCACCCAGTACCAACGTCCTGCCATGGGCAGGGATATGTCTTACTAGATCGGGTTGCCCAGACCTCCCTCCAACCTGGCCATGAACACTTCCAGGGACAAGGCATCCATAACTTCTCTGGGCAAATTGTTCCAGTGCCTCAGCACCCTCACAGCGGAGATTTTCTTCTTAAAATCTAAAATAAATCTACCAATTTTTAGCTTGATATCATTCCCCCTTGTCCTATCACTAGAGTTCCTCACAGAAAGTCCCTCTACAGCTTTCCTGAATCCCCTTTCAGGTACTGTAAGTCTTCTATAAGATTTTCTTGGAGTCTTCTACAGGCTGAACAGCCTCAATTCCCTCAGCCAAGAGGGATGTGGAGANCCCTTCCAATCTGTAATGTTTCTATGATTCTATGATTCTGTCTTCATACCAGAGGTGCTCTGATCATCTCTGGAGGCTCCTCTGGGCTTGCTCCAACAGCTCTATGTTCTTTATATACTGTTGATGCCAGATGCAGTATGCCAGATGAGGTCTCCCAGGAGCAAAGTAAAGAGGAAGAATCGCCTCCCTTGACCTTCTAGTGACAATGCTTTTGATGCAGCCCAAGACACAATTGGCCTTCTGGGCTGTCCTTGCACATTGCCAGCTCTACCAACATCCTCAAGACCTTCTCCTCAGGATCATTCTCAATCCATGCACCACCTAGCATTTATTTGGCTTGGAATTACCCCAACCCAGATGTAGGACCCTGCACTTGGATTTGTTGAACCTCATGCCATTAGCATAGGCCTAATTCTCAAGCCTGTCAGTGTCACGCTGGATGGCCTCTCTTTCCCTTTCCTCCAGCTTGTCAACCACACCACACAGCTTGGTATCAACAGATTTGCTGAGGATGTCCATATTGCTGACAAAGATGTCAAACAATGCTGGACCCAAAACAGACCCTTGAGGAGCTCCACTTCTAACTGATCTTCCCTTGGACATTCACTTCTAACTGATCTTCCCTTGGACATCACGCCACTGATGTCAGTTCTTTGAGTTGACCATCCAGCCTATACTTTATCCACTAAGGGGTCTGTCAAAATTGTGTCTCTCTCTTTTTTAGAGACAAAGACATCCTATGGAACCTGTGGTGAATGCCTTGCGTAAGTCCATTTAATATGGACTAATAATCGGTTTAACACTATTATTAGGCATTTTCACAAAGTGATGGTAAACTAAGCAAAGAGAAAAGAAAATGTGTGACATTGACTACATCTGTAAAATGTGAAAGAAAGAAGAAAGATTGGAAAGGGAAAGTTTATTCCAAAATTTTTAGAATTTGATGAGGTCATCAAGACCCCTGGATACTATTTTCTTGCTTTCATTTCAGGAGATGAAAAAAGCAACAGGTTTTGTCTATCGTTTTTTATTTCTGTCTTTCATCCACCAGAAATATTTGTAGGAGCTTTGGCAAAATTTGCATGTGATATTTTAAAGATTGTTAAGGCTTTTGACAAACCAACAAACAAACAAACAAACATGTCATTTAGAGACAAATTCTCAAGCTTAAAAAAGGACTTACGAGTACCCTCTGATTTGAATGAAGTTTGTCACAGGCCAGAATCATAGTTAACTCAGAAAAGGGGCATCACAGTTCCACGGTTTTGTCATGCTTCACTTGGCAAAGCAATGGACTCGCTCACTTACATTTTCAATTTAAAGCAGAAGCTAATCTATATCACAGAATCACTCTGGCTGGAAAAGACCCCTGGGATCATCAAGTCCAACCATCTACCCTATCTCACAAGTTCATCCCTAAACCACATCCCTCAACACCTCATCCAAATGATCTTTAAACACATCCAGGGATGGCAACTCAACTACCTCCTTGGGAAGCCCATTCCAGTGCCTGACCACCCCTTCTGTGAAAAAATTCTTCCTAATATCTAGTCTAAACCTCCCCTGTTGTAACTTGAACCCATTCCCTCTTGTTCTGTCACCAATTGCTTGTGAGAAGAGACCAGCACCAACCTCTCCACAACATCCCTTGAGGTAGTTGTAGAGAGTGATGAGGTCTTCTCTCAGCCTCCTCTTCTTCAAACTAAAGAGCCCCAGCTCTTTCAGTCTTTCCTCATAAGATTTATTCTCCAGGCCCTTCACAGCTTAGCTGCCCTCCTCTGCACCTGTTCCAGCACCACCACATCTCTCTTGTATTGAGGTGCCCAAAACTGGACACAACACTCAAGATGTGGCCTCAGCAGTGCTGAATACAGGGGGATGTAAACTCCCTGCTCCTGCTGGCCACACTAATACAAGCCAGGATGCCATTGGCCTTCTTGGCCATCTGGGCACACTGCTGACTGAAATGAATTCCAACGTGAGATACTCAAATGTTCACTATAATTGCACAGTTTGCTAACAAGACATTTTGAAGAGCTGTGATGAGATATTTAAATGCAGGTAATCCAAGGAGTTTAGGTAGCACGACTTCATTTTAGCTCTCTAGAATAAAGCTAATCTCCATCCTCTAGCGCTGAGCAGCAGCTTTTGATCCTCGAAAATAAGTAGCTCAATTTCATTAAAATGCCTCTGTGGTGAATTATTTCTGCTTAGTTTTGGCTTATCTGAACTGAAGATAAATAAAAAGTCCTTAGCAAGTCACTTTAGAGTGGTTTATTGTGCAACATAGCACGGCTGTAATTTAACACGGGCTACTAAGTTTATTTGCATATATAAATTTTAGCCTGATTTTGTAATGGATGGGCTGTGTGAGTGTGCTGACCCACAGCTGGTTACGATACCAAGTTCAGGAGAAGTGGTGACATGCCGCATCTCCTCGTAGCAGCTCAGAGGAAAACAGCAAGCAAATTAGCCATGAGCATGTCTGTCTGAAAGCATCTGGGAACACCATCACTAGGGCAACACAGGTGCTATTTAAGGACATTAGTTTTTGGCTGGTACTTTATTGTGGTTCCTTTCATTCCATGATTTTCTTGTATTTTCTATATCGGTTTTTTTGATGGCAAAATAAACAGGGCAGGTATAGAAATATTACTTTAAGGTGATGAAGAGCTGGTGCCAAGGCTGAGAAGGTATTTCATAGACATCCCGGACAGGATTTTCCTGGGTGTGCACAGAGGACACGATTAATAGAACCCACTATTGTGCCAGACACCCTTTGCTATCTCTCTAACAATGGAACTGAAACTGCGCTTTCCTTGGGCATGTTTCATCCGAGTGTGTCGCGGACTTCTAACACGGGCCAGATGAACAGTGCCCCAGGGTGTCTTTTGCTGTGGAATCCATTGCCAGTAAAGGGGTCCTGGGGAGATTAGCTCAGATGTAGACATGTGCACCATACACAGCTGAAATTAGGTAAGATAAATTCTGTCTATGGACTTTCTTGAAGTGCAGCAAAAGAATTGCCTGTCAAGTGCCAGCTCATTGGGTTATGGTGGCAGGGCTGTGTGTTATAGGTTACAGATGAACTCAGTGTCCTTCAGAAAGGGTACCAGAGTTTTTCTGAATTTATATTATATTGGTTAATCATTTTTTTTTCTAAGAAATAAGTGCTTCTATAAGTTTGTTTTTCTATAAGAAATAGAGGAAGAGACACATAGCAAGTGCCTGGAATCATTTTTACAATGTTGAGTGTGTAGTACGTCGGTAATTCATGCTCTGTTGATAACATGAATTTAAACAAATGAATTTGCCCCTCATATTTTCCTGTTTTCATTGCAGGTTGCATAAATGAGACCTGAAGTAGATGAGAAAAGAATCTTTTGAGCATTGCACGTGAGTGAGGAAACATAAACATTTTGTGTCCAGAATAATGAGTGTGATCGTGTTTTAAAAGAAGGATGCAAGATGCTATCGGGAAGTCAAGCTGCACCTGGGGTTTTGACCTGTGACAAACCAGAGGTCTAGGCACATTAAGGTCTGAGTGAAAAACAGTGTGTGTGCTCTCCTTAGATGCACAAACCACACAAATCTAAGCTAAACTAGAAGAGAGGAATGAAAGCCGTCTCTTCCAATCACTAATGTTCTGTGATCTTGTGAAAGCTCTTGTGTGGCCCTTTTCAAGGTAAGTGAAGGAAAGGATATTTTGAACACACTACTGAAAGGAAGGGGAGAATGTGAGGAGGCTATTGAGGGAAACAGGAGATCCTGAAATTTCTAGTGCACGGTAGCAGCTGGTGCTACCTGACATAGCCTGTGTAGTGTCTCCATGGCACTGCATGGAAAGCTCTGCAGTTGGCACTGTCAGACAGCAGTTCCTGAGAAACTCTTCTTCTCTCCATACAAACACTCTCCTCTTTCTCACAGACTGCACCATTAGCTGTTTTGGCACGTGTTCCAGGCCATAAACTGGGTTCTGAGAATTTTACTGGGCAGAAGTTAATGTTTATTTGAGAAGGGGTATGAACCACATGGGGCTTTTAACATTTTACTTCTGTAGCTGTGCAGTTGCCACAGAGGTTGTCTTTGTACCATCCACTTAGAAGGAAAAAGAATGTGTTTGCAGAGTGCTTTTAGTTACACATGCTGCCTCTTCTTCCCAGGTTAGATATTATGGAAAATAAGGACCTACTCTTCCCATCAAAAGCATTTAGAGCTGTGGCAAAGCTGTAAGTCAAGCTTTCCTACTTGCTGCTAACGACTTGGTGAACTACCACAAACACATGCAATCATGTCTTTGTTCTAAATTAAATTGAGGTGTGATGCTTGGGTTTGGTCTGAAGCACTTACTGTCTCATGTCACATTTCGGACACACAGAGCAACTCTTGAGCCAACCTCAGACAGCATAACCTAACTTTGAGTGGTTTGTGTTGTTGTTTGTATTTGGCAGTTCAGGTACTATAACACGTCAAAAACTGATTCATTCTGCTGGTACAGGAAGAATTGAAGCAGGTAGTGAATCTCTCAGGATCTTCACATCTCTATTTCCTTTATAGTTAAGGCCAATGACTGGTGACAGTTTTGTCAGCTCGTCACATAATGTCATTGGAGATTCCACATGGCTGCCTGACAGTAAATTTTGCCTTCAATTTGTCAGAAGGTACCAGCCAACAGAAGCCTGAAGAGAGATAATTTTCTTATGCAAGTTGGTATTGAGTATTGAAAATTGTGTACGCTGAAACAACCTTGTCTGGTTTGGTTTTTTATACCACGATGCATTTTTAAACTGTTTTCTACTTAATGATATTGAAATTACAGTTTTGAACTAGAATCTGAGCACAGAAGTGCTCTGAACACAGTGTTTTAAAACTTCACAGAGAGAGCTGAAAATATTTCATCTTAACATCCACACTCTCTCATGCTGTGATGTTTTCCTCACTCCTTATGGGCAGGTCACTCCACATATTTCCCACAGAATTCCCACAGAGGACCTTTGACACGCTCAGGAAGCTACAAAAACATTTGGATGTGCCAGTCTACAAACAGACTAAAACCTTACTGAGTAAAATACTCACCAGAGGAAAACTCACCAGAGGAAAGTGGTTGCCTTTGCCAACCTGTCTTTTCAGCTTCCTCATTGTAGGTCTTTCTACAGTGCCCTGATGCTCACAAATGCCATCTTGGAACAGCTTTTTCACAGGTAAAAGTGTGACAATAGGTTATAGATAAGAGCCCATAATAACACGTGGAATATTAGTGCGTGCTTCTCGGAGGTGACTGGGTGGCTTAAAAACAACTCTTTGAGAGACCTAGGCTCAACAAGAAGATGGAGAAACATCTTTAACATCTAAAAGACTAGAAGTGACATGAGTATGCCACATTATTCAGCTTCATAAAATTAAAGAACAACCAAGTGTTCTATTTGAATGCACCTTAGACACACGGTGACAAGGAAGTTTAAGAACAGCAACAGCAGGGTGCAGGAAATTTTCAGAAGTGACATTGAAACCCTTAATGAGATCTTCAGGAAAATAATAGTGGTAGGATAATAAGAAGTGTATTTGGGGGAGCTGCTAAGAATTTAAAATGTATTTCAGGTTTTATGTACATTTTGATATATAAGCATACATATCACAGAATCACAGAACATTGGGGATTGGAAGGGGACTAAGGAAGATCATCTAGTCCAGTTTCCCCACCACAGCAGGATCACCTGGATCCAGAGCTCTACATTCTGTCTGTATGGATTGTGTAACTGTCCTGGTGTAAATCTGTGGACAACTGTGTTCTCTTAACCCACCTATTGCTGCCTTAGAGAGTGCCAAATATAATCCTACTCTGAGGTTTCTAACAACTCAGTTTTTAAGCAGTGAAAAATAATTGAAAAGTTAATGTTGGTTTTAATTAATCAATATAATTCTGTAGAGAATGTATTAGGATATAGTATTGATGGTGGTAACCACTGACTGTTTGAGCTGGTCATTTCTGATTTGGCTTCACAATTTCTTAGCAGTCCTTGCTTTGCGTTCTCCTGATGTCTTTAGGTGAAAATATGTCCCATCATTACTAGCAGTTTTGTACGTAGATAGCCCAAACCTTTTGATTCAGCCTTTAAAGATCTTGAACATTTGAACTTCAGAAATGAAGAAAGAATTCTTATATCGATTCCAGTATCTGCACTATGATTTTTTTTTTTAATTATCTCAGTTTGCAAATTAATTTATTCTTCCAGGAACAGGAGAGAGTGAGAGAACTGTTGGTGGATTTGTATTTATCTTTTCAAGAAAGAACTAAAGTTCAGTCAGACAAAAATCTGACTGTCGTAAGGGAAGTCTTATCATTTCTTCCAGCTTTATAAAAGAAGTATGTGTGTGCCTTTGCATAGATTTTCATATCTATTTCATGGTTTCTTGAAGCTGTGCACAGATAGAGTGGTATTTGCTCTTATTCCAACAAGTTTAACTTATCATAGTCACGAGCTTTCTCACATCTGACGTGCTAGTCAGTGCCTGCATTTGGAGGACCCTACACCGTGATTTTTTCTTAATATTTGCCTGATTTGTGTTACACAAGAAATGTGATGGAATGAGACTATGAGAAGATGTTGCTGTCACAGTAATTTGACCCACTATGATTTATCATAACAACATTGACTCTTGAAAATAATATGTCACTAAGAAATTTCTGGACACATCTTTCTGTTTATTTTTATTATTATTATTGTTATTATTATGTTGCACCTGGAGTGATTAAGGCAATTTTCTAATTTCTTTAGATGTAACTAACTTAGTCACCATATTAAGTCTAATATTGTGTTAGTATCATAGAATCACAGAATCACAGAACATTAGGGATTGGAAGGGACCTCGAAAGGTCATCTAGTCCAATCCCCCTGCCACAGCAGGATCACCCAGACCAAGTCGCACAGGAATATGTCCACGAAGGTTTTAAACATCTCCAGAGAAGGAGACTCCACAACACCCATGGATAGTCTGTTCCCTCACTGTGAAGAAGTTCCTTCTGATATTTCTATGGAACCTCCTATGTTCCAGCTCACACCCACTGCCCCTTGTCCTATCATTAGATGCCACTGAGAAGAGCCTGGCTCCATCCTCCTGACACTCCACCCTTCACAGATTTATAGATATTAATGAGGTCACCCCTCAGTCTCCTCCAAACTAAAGAGACCCAGCTCCCCTCAGCATTTCCTTGTAAGGGAGGTATTCTGAGATCACTGACAGATGATCAGCAGTATAAAGGAGAAAGATTTTCATTTTACAATATTTATCTTACAAGAGATGTATTTTTTTAAAATCTACCTAGTGCTTTACCTGTCTGACAGGACATCTTTTTTTACACTGTTTTGTCCCTTTTTGAAACATAAATGGGTGCTGTTACCTCAATTACAGTTCAGGAAGTGAGGCTACTCTTTATTTTTCACAAACATCAAGTGAGAACTACATATCTGCATCTCATGATACAAACTGAGCTATGCAGTATGATCTCAGAACGAGGTATTGACCCAGTGCTCTGACTGAGAACAGTGTAAAACAATTCATTTGAGCACCTAATACTTGAGCATCTGCTCTGAGTAGCTTGGTGAACATGATTGCTATGGCTTGTGGTGAAGTCTTGCTATAAGCAAATAAATCATGCAGGCTGACAGCCAAATCCATGATGCAAAATTCAAGCCTCATGACAAAGCTACACTCTACCAAAGACTGATAATCATAAATAAAATACAGAGAGATTGTTGCTCAAGTGTGCCAGCCTGTCTGCCTAGTGGATACTAGAGTTTTCAGTAGGACAGGGATCCACATAGGTTGACCATTCCCTGTCCAGCCTCCAAGCTATGTGAACACAAACTTACCCACTCATGCTCAGATCTGCCTGGTTTGAGAAGGTAGGTACCAATGTCCTTCACGCGGCTCTGATGAGGTCTACATTTAGGTGGATGGGCATCTGGAACCGGTCCAACTCGGTTAATACAGGCACCATCAAGAACAGCAGTAGCGCAAACCTTCTAATACAAAACCTGAGGACTCACTCAGGAAGCTGGGATCTCATTATCCTCAAAACCATTTGAGCTGAGAAAATCAACATTTTTATCAAGACTGTTACCACATTTCCAACTGTGAGTGTTGCCAAAATTTGTTGGGCAAAAAAGATGCTGCTCTGCCAAAAGTGAGTCTATCAAAAGGAAATCTAATACTGAAACTGAGGATGACACAGTAATGTCAGTCTCATGTGTAAAGTGACCAGCAGAATGCTTAGTTTGACAAAGAGGGGCAGATTATCTCACAAATATCTAGGTTTTGGGAAACTTTCTACTACTTTGGGGTTAAGGTTCATGTCTTCAGACTGAACAGTAGAAAAAGTTAAGGTTTTTCAGCTTCTTGGTTGACTGTTTTAACCAGTAGACTATAGGAAGCAGAAGTACCACACTCCATTAGAAACAGACAGACTAAATACAGAGCTGAAAGAACTCCATTTCAGTGTTTAGGAACTTCTTTTTAGGTTCCTAAATTCTCAGTGGAGGAGATAGGTATCAAAGTCTTCCAGAACAGCATGGATTGCCAGCTGGAGATACTCCAGGATTGCCCCAAAACCATCAGAAATTCCAATTTAAAAAAGCTCGATGTCTACTTTAAATTGCCTAAACCCCATCACTGCTGCCTGATCAGTTGATCAGATCCAAGACGAGATTAACTAATTAATTCAGTTGATGTGCTAATGAACCAAACCAAAACAAGAAGCATTCAAAACCACTTATAAGCTCACAGACAAAAGCAAAAACTGGCTCTATTTAAGGAAAAAAACAAACCTGAATATATTTATTTCACACAACACAAAAACAGCAACACCAAAACATACAGAGATCAATCACAAGTTCTTACATAACTCGCCCAATGTCTGTCACCTCTTTCCCTCAGGGGGAATAAAACTCCAGCTGTGTTTTTTCATTGACGAAAGGTGGTATCCGTAGTTCAGCCTGGTTTTTCTTTCCTCAGACCCAGCAGTTCCTTTAAGGTTCACGAATCACAGACTCATTCAGGTTGGAAAAGACCCCTGGGATCAAGTCCAACCATCAATCCTACTCTACAAGTTCACCCCTAAACCAGATCCCCCAACACCAAATCTAGGCATCTTTTAAATTCATCCAGGGATGGTGACTCAACCACCACTCTGGGCAGCCCATTCCAGTGCCTGACCACTTCACCATGAAGAATTTCTTCCTCAAACTAAACAGCCCCAACTCTCTCAGTCTCTCCTCATAACATTTATTCTCCAGGCCCTTCACTAGCTTAATTGTCCTCCTGTGTACCTGCTCCAGCATCTCCACATCTCTCTTGTATTGAGGTGCCCAAAATTGGACCTCACCACTGCTGAGTACAATCAACTCCCTACTCCTGCTGGACACACAGTTTCTAATACAGGCCAGGATGCCACTGGCTTTCTTGGCCACCTGGGCACACGGCTGGCCCATATTCAGCCACCCGTTAATCAGAATCCCCCAGTCCTTTTCTGCCTGACTGCTTTCCAGCCACCTTGCCTCAAGACTGTAGTGTTGCAGGGGATTGTTGTGACCAAAATGCCTGTTGTGACCTGACACTTGGCACTACTGACATCCAGCCAATTATCCTCAGCCCATCAATGCAGTCTAGCAAGGTCCCTCTGAATAACCTTTCCACCCTCTAGCACATCAACACTCCCTCCCACTTGGATAAATTTCTTGCTCCATGTTCTACAAGCCAATCCCCTACTCCAGTTCATCATCTTCCATGAGCTACAGATGAGACTTTCCTCTTTTGTTTCACCACTGCATGAGCTTGCAGGTGCACTTCTCTGCTGACCTCCAAGTTTCCAAACTCCCACTCCTCCATCACCATGCTCCAAAGCAACATATGGCATGCTTGGCTCACTGGCACATGGTCCTTCTCCAAATGAAGAGGATTCACAAACAGGAAACAGAAAAGAGAAAACCAGCAGCACCAGTTTTTTGTTCTTCCATAAGTTTTTTTCCCCTTCCCCAAATATGTGTGTTTGCAGAGGCACCAATTGGCTAGAACTGACGATGAGAGAGAGCTCGGAATTCCTAGCTGCTTATCCAAAGGTGCCACAGCAACTCTCCATCCCACAGGATACAATCTGCCAAATTCAAACTACAACACCCATTTAGGAAATAATGTCTTCCCATCCCAAAAACAGTGCCCAAGACAAGAGGATTGCACTTCTCTGACTTTGAAGGCCTTGAGTTAGGAGGAATGACTCTTGTGCCCTCACATCAAGCCCCTGAAGTTTCAGTCAGATCCTGTCATATACTATGAAATTAGGCACCTCAGTAAGAAGATTCAGTGTCACCCTTAATTTCTGTGGCATGCTGACTGCTCAAATATTTTACCCCTACTGCAGTGGCTCTGACACGTGAAAATGTGTAAGAATAACTAACGGTGAAGTGAGACTGTGCATTTGCACTGGTACCATTTGCTCCCATCACTCTGCTTTGACATTTTAGTGCATCAGACTAACTCTCCTCTTTTTCAAAGGGAGATGAGATTCTAGGTACCCTGCAGCCACTGGGCAAGGGTCAAACCCACATTTCTGCAGGCTTGTGAAAGTCTGTGCTACCCTTTCTGGCTAGAGGAAGCACCCTGAGGGGGGCAGATATCACTCTTTGGTCAATATTTGAATGGCATGCGAGGGTGGTTTGGCCTTGGGAATCTATTCAGTTATCAAGTGAAGCAGATGTTCTCCTGTTGAACAATTCTTGCCGTGCTTATGCATTTTACATTAAGGAGAATAAAACACACAAGCACCGCTCAAGGTTTTGTTTAACTCTCAGCTGAAACGTGAAAAACTCAAGTATTTGGATGACATTTAATCTTTAGGAGTTATACATGCTCCGTGGCAGTGGGTTTCTGATGTGACTTAGGCTTTTTTCCTTTTCAAATCACTCTCTATGCCAAATAAACAAAATATTTCTAATGTAAGTTAATTGTAATTAACTAAAATTTCTAAATAATTTACCCTGGTTGTTTCTTCCTATACTTCATGACTTTTCATAAACTACACTTTTATGGGAGGAAAGGCAAGCTTGTTGGTTCATTCAGGCACAGAAGAGTGCTGTCTGTCTTTTTTACTGTTATTCAATGCTCTACAACTTCATGAATCACCATGAGGTTTTTTTTTTCCACCTGGCTATCCAGAGGAAGGTTCTATCCTAAAATGTTATGACAAACTCTAAGCAAAAGGCTGCTAAAATTGAAGAAACTAATGACGCAGCATCTCAAGCAATCAGCAGCTTCTTAATGTTGTTTAGGGACTGATTCCCATCATAAGCACATTTTTCTATATTTATTGTGACTTTTTTTGGTGAAATGTGAAATGTGTGGTGTTTTTTCCTTATCCATCTCTGCCTTTATCCATAGCACAAAGAAGCAGTTGTAGGACATCTAATTGTGTGACAGTTTCCCTGGCCACTGAATACATCAGAATTCTGATTTGTTATTACGACATTTAAGCACACAAGCATCCATCTGTGCGTAAATAGACAGACCTTAAAGGAAAAAAGTCTCTGATTATTTTCATAGGATTGAAAAGTGTCACTTCTGAATTTATTTGCAATGAGTTTGCTTACCTTCTGCGGCACCGAATAACAATGACGTTCAATTGATTTAAAAAAAATATTTATGGTAGTATTTTTGGGATTTTATTTCAAAAGTTTAGCCTTCTTCTTTATCGTTCTACCTTAAGCTCTGATTTACATCAATAAACTAGGAATCTCTGATCAAAGGAAACGGCTGAACGACTACAGAAAATGTTTATGTTAAAAAAAGACAATTGATGAGACTTCCTGTTATTCAAATCACTCCTCTGCAAAAGGCACTACCTTGTAGCTGCATTTCCTATACTATGCATATTGATTAGGGAGCTTGCATTTGACCCTAATTACTAGTTCACTAATCTGGTGAAGCAGGGAATTAATAATAAGGATTTAATAAAATTATGGCAAGTCTGTTTATAGGGAGTACGCCAATTGACTGAAATCATCCCTTGCAACGTAGTGAACACCTCATTAGTAAATCCTGAGAAGATTATGGGTCTCCTAATGCTTCCTTTCACATATTTGGCTGCTGAGCTTTCTGATAGACAAGAGACTCCGTCACTAATTATCCATTATCTCCTATCATCTGGCATTCTAAGTTCTCTCTTCCTGCACAGTAAGCTAATGACAGCTTTTTACGTCATTATCCTGACAGTGCACCCTTAAGAGCAGCCATTTACTTTTCCTTTTGTCTTTTTAATAATTTACAGAAAAGCTTTGCTATTTTCTGTTTTTCTGTCTTCAAATGTCAGAGCTGAACAGCCTCATTTTAATAAGTACATCTGTCTACTTCCCTTTCCTGTGTCATCTTTGAAGGATTTCTCCCCATCTTCACTTTCTCTCATATAATCCTCGCTTCTCCACAGTGTGTGTCTTGATGTTTCCTCATGAGACTTCCACCACCAGGACTCCAAAAATGACATGTGGCAAGGAGACCTCTGGTACAACTTCCCCTGGTAAGGAGTAACACATGCATCTCTAAACACAGGGAGGTAACTGGTTGGAAAGCAGCTTTGAGGAAAAAGACCTGGGGTTCCTGGTGGACCACTTGAATATGAGCCCTTATAAAAAAAGAAGACAGCATCCTGGGCTGCATGAGGGGGAGAACTGCCAGCAGGTCAGGGGAAGTGATCCTTCCCCTCATCTCAGCAGTGGTGAGATGTCTGAGCTGTTGAGTCTTGTCCCTCATGTAAAGAACGACATATGGTAATGTATTTTCCTACTTCAAAAAACCAGTCAGTTCATAGGTTTTTCAGCACCACCAGATATCTCACAACTTTTTCTCACAGTCTTCCTAATTTTCTATGATTCTCTAATTATTTTATTTATTTCATTTACGTTCTTATCACTTTACTCCATTGATCTATAAAATCCCATTTCTCCTTCAAATTTATACCCTTCAGCTACTATAGATTTCCAGCATATTAATTTTCTGTGGTTACTGAGAGAAGTTATCTTATACTAAGGATGACATTTTCCTTTTTTAATGGCCTCTATTTCATACCAACAGATTGAGGACTAGAAATGTTTAACTACCTACGTAACCGTTTGTGCCCGTATATGAGATGTCTATGGAGCTAAAGCTTTCAGTCAAATAATTTCCAGGTAAAAAGCTCTACTTGCAGGATTATGGACAGAAATACTACAATTCTACTAAGCTGTTGAAGTCATACAGTTGTCCCTTGCATCGGACAGTATAGATAAGCTTGAGAGAGTCCGGCACAGAGCCACACAGATGGTGAAGGGAGTGGAATGCCTCCCTGATGAGGAAAGGCTGAGGGAGCTGGGTCTCTTCAGCTTGGAATAAAGGAGACTGAGGGGTGACCTCATTCATGTTGATAAATATGGATAGGGAGGGTGTCAAGAAGAAGGAGCCAGGCTCTGCTCAGTGTCATCTAGTGATAGGATGAGGGGCAATGGGTGTCAGCTGGGCAGAGGAGGTTCCACATAAATATCAGAAGGAACTTCTTCCCAGTGAGTGGAACAGGCTGCCCAGGGAGGTGGTGGAGTCTCCTTCTCTGGAGATGTTTAAAACCTTCGTGGACATATTCCTGTGTGACTTGGTCTAGGTGATCCTGCTGTGGCAGGGGGATTAAACTAGACCCTATTTTGAGGGCTCTTCCAGTCCCTAACTTTCTCTGATTCTGTGAAAGAACCCCCAAAACATTATATTTTGTATATGAGTCTGGTGAGAAGTAACAGATGGTGCAAGTAACACAGCAGACTTGTCCTCCTAGTTTCAAATTTGGAGTATGTCATGTGTGAATAAACCATAAAATACCTTGGGCAAAGTTATTTTCAGTGCAGACCTCGTAAGTGTGGATTTCTAATGATTATTTCCAGAGTTAAGCTATATTTGGTACATCTCTCTCTCCTTCTCTCCACTCACACGTAGCCAAGTCAGCTTTGGATCACACTAGTGTAGTAGTGAAGCAAGAACAAAAGCCAGCTTTAATTACAGCTTGTTGCCTTGAGAGACAACTACCAAGAAGGCACAAAGGGAAGTGTGCTGCAAGTGCTACAGGTAAGCCCTGGACTTGTGAACACTGAAGAAATGACTGTGTTTACATCTGGCTCTAAACATCTGTTACTGAGTACAATTTGCTACCCAGATCCATTTGTAGGCAGTTTATTTGTAGGCAGTTTATTTAACTGATTAAGTGAAAGGAGGAGGAACTACTGGAGAGAGTCCAGCACAGAGCCACTAAGATGATCAGAGGGCTGGAACATCTGCCGTACAAGGAGAGTCTGGGAGCTGGGTGTGTTTATCCTGGAAGGAAGGAAACTTGAGGGCAAATCTCACTAACACTTATAAATATCTCAAGAGAAAGAATCAGGAGGACTGGACCAGACTTTTCTCAGTGGTGCCCAGTGATAGGAGAGGGGGCAACAGGGACAAACTGAAACATATGAGGTTCAACCTAAACATACCAAAAAGTATTTACCATGAGGGTAACAGAGCAATGGAAGAGGCTGCCCAGAAGGGTTGTAGAGTCCCTTTTCTCTAGAGACATTCAAAACACAGATGGATGTGTTCCTCTGTGGTCTTACCTACATGATCCTGCTCTGGATGATCTTCAGGGGTCAACCCCTTCCAAAAACTACAGTTCTATGGTTCTGCAAAAATAGTCGTGAACAGCTCGACATGCAGGACCTGACAGTAGAGTGGGGCAAACCACGCTGCTTGCTATGTGGTCTCTTTGAAGGTTGCCTCTGAAGAAGCAGTAGAAATAGCTTATAATGAATCCATGCAGATTTAAACCCAAGTATGTGGGAAATACATGGCGCCCTATGAACGGACTGCCTACCTGAAATCCTGGACAAGCTTTAACCTTGTGGAACTCACAGAGGTTTGAATCCTGGCCTAAATCACCTTCTTTTGCAAAACTGCCAACTTTTCATCCATCTCATGTCTATAAACAAGATATCTCAGAAGTAGCTGTGCTACACCCTTCCTAGCCTCAGGAAGACTCCTAAGCAGGAAACCAGGGAAAACACTGAACAGGTCTGGTTTTCTGGATCTGAGTGTCTTTGTGAAGTCAGTAACAAGAGCTCTGAGTGCAGGAAAGAAGGCATGAGAAAGCAGGTTCTCAATTGAAGGGGTACAGGGAGTTGAGGACTACCCTTTTCTTACCCCTTGCTGCTTGATGTGAGACCCATTTGGGCTCCACAGGAGGCTGAAAGCTGGAGACATTCACTTTTCAGACACACACTCACAGCTACAATCAGACAAGTATTTCCCCGCTGCTTTCCCAGCCTGATGAATTTTGAATTCCTGGCTACCAGCAGGTAAACCTCAGGAGAAGAAACAGTAAGTTCCTCATTTGGATTATTTGTGACAGTGGTCAGGTCGCTCTTGACAGTTATAGGAGTGGTAGATTCAGGCTCTGAAACACAATCAGAGCTGGGAATGAAAGCCTCTCATTCCTCAGTG
Organism: Rhinopomastus cyanomelas; assembly: GCA_013400115.1. Classification (NCBI taxonomy): domain Eukaryota; kingdom Metazoa; phylum Chordata; class Aves; order Bucerotiformes; family Rhinopomastidae; genus Rhinopomastus; species Rhinopomastus cyanomelas. The sequence goes on along the minus strand of VXBP01000501.1, from coordinate 60,030 downwards.
AGCGCTCAAGCCACTAGACTATTAAACAGAAGACAGTGTCACCTTACCAGGTGCTCAGAAGAGAGCTCTGGACCCTGAGTGGATGCAAACACCTAACATTCTCTATTAATTTTTTACACATTTAGTGGAAAATATACTTAAATCAGGAGTGGCCTCTGCTCAGCCTCAGAGGCACTCTCTTAGATGTGGCAGACAGACCAACTGCCAGCCCCCTTCTGGGGCCAAATGTGTTTTTGGGCATAAATATCTCAATTAAATACCTAAATTAAGTGCACAAGATTATATCCAGGGAAATCAAATCTTTTCAGGCATGACAGTGACATTTGACATCTTGATTGCCCAAGAAGCCCTTCGTGAGTCCTGTGCAGAGATATGAGAGTAAAGCAGCATCTTGCTTGACCCTAGCCAACACTGGATTGTTCAAGTTTCTTTTGCTTGGGTCTTGCTAGCTCAGGCATCCCCACACCATGCCCCACTGTGTGATAAGCCTCAGAACAGTGTTTGTCAAGTTCATTCCAGGACCTCAGCATCTAAATCCATACTTATGTACGCAAGAAGTAATGAGTTATTCAGAGTCAAAGGGCAGGCAGAGCCCCTGTCAACTTAATGAATATTTGGAGTACAAATGACCTCTGAAAATCAGGCCATTTATTTTAGCACCTAAAAATAGATTCAGATGTTTAATTTTACATATTCAGGTTGGAAAATTTTGGCTAGAGAGTAAATTAATTGCCTAAGGTCACACAGTAAGTCAATGTATAATGAGAAAGTAATAATGAATGAGGAAAAAAAAGGTATTTTTAATCTCTGTGGACTTACTGAATCCCAAAACTCTTTTCATAAAACTAGAAGTCTTCTTGAATATAACTGTGGAATTTTTTTGGTATTGTTTTGGTTTAGGTTTTTTATTTGCTTGTTTTGATTATTTGATGACTTAGCATTCTTTTTTAAAATGAAAACAGTATTTTACTCATTGTTTAGCCCTCACTGGTGGTAAATTCTTGTTGCTATGAAAAGTTTCAGTCAAATCTTCAACAGTGGGTATTTTGTGGCACAGGTAGTTAATGAAGGAGATATTTGATTACTAAGGGATAAGTAACCTCTTTGTAGCCTGCAATTAACATTTAACTTGATATGGCAAATAGGCCAAATGAAGGGAGAGTAAACTGAGTAACAAGGATTTTTCTCTCATTAAGGGTTCATCACAGAGATATTGCAGCAAAGCGCACTGTTGTGATGGGTGATTTTGTTTGCAGGTTCCTGTAAAGCTAAGCTTTCATCTGGTGAAAAAGAAACAAAAGACCTCATTTGCCATTTGGAGAGAAGCAATATTTTAAACTATTCAGATTTCAAGTGTGTGAAGATAATTTATAACAGCCAAGTGCATTATTAGGTAATAATTATGCTTCAGGAAGTTAGTTACTGGGCTCCTGTTAAAACCCAGGAAGACTGGGGTGCCTAATTCCCTCACAGGCTTTCCTCTCTTAATGAGTTCTTGCTTACACACAAAGAAACAGCTAATGATATCTGCTACATCCTTTCCACGTTCCATGCAGATCTAAGCTAAAACCTTAGCGATGCGCTCCGATTCAAAACCCATAGGTCACCTGTCCAAAGTTCAAATTCATCTGCACTACGTCTTTTTCCTGAACTTCTCAAAGCTGTTTATTATAAGCTCAGAAATAAAGCGAGAACAAGTCCCACCTTAAGGTTAGAGGCTTGGGAAATACAGGTTGAATCCCTTTCACTGCTGCCTGGCTTCTGTGTTACCTTGGCCATGGCATTGAAGACCACACACTTTCCTCAGCTGGCAGAGAAGTTTGAGTTTGCCAGATCAGCCTGTTCTTGGTTTCAAGGTTGATTTTTCCTGCTGAGAAAATGAAAACAAATGAAAGTCCAAAGTGCTAATTTCATTAAACCTCAGCTGACAGCACTAGGCAAAAGAAGAATAGTACCTGCCACAGGCTGTTATCTGTAAATATACAATTTTTTTCTAGTTAATTTCTTTTTCTTTTTTCTCTGTTTTTCACCAACTTACTCCTTTCAAAATCCTTCTCTGCTGCAGAACTCTCTGTGGTGGAATAAAGTGATTGGAATCATACTGTGGTAAGAGATCTGTTCAATACTCTAGGCATTCCCTGCAAAGGATTTGCAAACAGGCAACACAATCATTGCCTAAACAAAATTGTTGGTCACTGGGTTCGCTTCATTTTGGCATGTGAAGCATATATGGCCTTCTGCTGGTTCTCTTTGCAGAAGAGATCTCTGCAACCCAGAGGAAAAGGTTGGTTCTTCTGTCTGCGCACCCACTTGGTGCCATGGTCTAGCCTTGAGCTCTGTGGTAACAGGTTGGACTTGATGATCTATGAGGTCTCTTCCAGCCTTGGTAATACTGTGATACTGTGAAGATGAGTTTGCTCACTCCGAGTCTTCAGTGCTGTTTGCACTGCACTTTTGTCTGTGGGAGACTTGCCTTGTCTCAGAGTGTGTGAAAATGTGGCCAAGTTGTTTGTTATAAGCCATATTGTCTTGGCAGGATCCAACAGGTGTCCTAAGGGGAGGCTTCTTTGGCCAAGTCAATATCTGTGTTGAATTGTGTTTCACAGGATCACAGAACATTAGGGATTGGAAGAGACCTCCAAAGATCATCTAGTCCAATCCCCTTGCCACAGCAGGATCACCTAGATCCAGTCACACAGGAACATACCCAGGGAAGGAGAATTTACCACCTCCCAGGGCAGCCTGTTCCAGTGCTCCATCACCCTCACTGGGAAGAAGTTCCTTCTCATAATTATGTGGAACCTCCTATGTTCCAGCTTAGACCTATTGCCCCTGTTGTGTCCCATAGAGAGACACAGGCATGAACATGGATTCAATGACATAAACCTTAGAAAGAAAAATTCTAAAGGATTAATGTTTCTATACTCTTAAAATCAGTATAATATATAAAAAATAGATTTATAATTTATTTATAATAATAGAGATTATTAAGAGGGTGTGTGATTACAATATATTACAATATAATTTTAATAATGTATTTTGCTAGTTAAATTTTAACAAAATATAAACAAGTACACACAGGAAAATGTACCTCAGTGCACAACATCTCTTAGATCATTGTCAGTGAGAGATACTGTCTTTATTGCTCTTTGAGTATCTTCATATGAAACTTGTGCTGTTTAGCAAATAAAAGAATAAAAAGAGTGGGTTTTTTCCCACTTGTCACCACTTCAAACTCACTCAGGAATATGAAAGAGAAGCTACTAAACCTTTTTTTTCTTGTCCGTACCTCATCCCTGACAAAAAATATTCTGAAGGGCAAAAGTGGTCTTAAATTACAGTATTGGCTTTCTTCTGCTTTATGAGTTCTGCTCTGGGTTTCTAGTGCAAGTCTACGCCTTCAATAGGGCTACAGAGATGTATGTATCCAGGACCATAATTTGTACACTCAGGCTGAAGAGTGAACCTGCCACAGGGATTTAATGTTGTGGATTGATGCATTAAAAAAACCCACAAAACAATCCCTTTCTCAGAGCTCTCTGCCTCCGTAGACTGTCACCGGTAAAAAGTAAAAGCTAGTCTGTGTCAGTAAATGGATATTATACTGAATGCACACAGGAAGAGTCAGTGTGCTGAATAAAATAGGGGCATTTTCAGCTGGATATATTAGAGTTGCAGTTTAGGCTTTCAACTCTCCATGGGTCAATAGCAGTAATTAGTTCTGTTCCATTACATTCTTATACTGGTTTGCTCACCGTAATACCTGAGTGCATAAGTCCTGCATGGTGGGATGAGATGAACATTGTGCTGGTGTTCATTGCCTTTTGCCATCACCTGTGCAGCCCAAGATCACCGCATGCAGTGAACAGCCCGTGGTTGCCTTTGTTTTTAGCCACATTGCTGCTAAAGGTCCATTACTGTTAGAGACTCATTGAGTCAAGACGCAATTTCAATTAGTGAACAAAGATAACTGGTGCTCTGTGAGAACATAGGAGACAGATAATTGCCCTCAGTTTCTGTGAGGGTTCACAGTGTTGAGGCAGCTTTCAAAAATACTTGCCTCCTCTTTTGGTGAACTTCCCCCTCCTCTACCCTGTGCAGGAGAGACATAGTTCTCAGCTCTTGTCTCTATATCAGAACTTAATCTTCCAGCCAGACCGGTTCCAGCTCATTGAGTGCTTGAAAGAGATATGGTCTGTGACACTGACCATGACTGAAACCAGAGGCAGCTCTAGGCAGTGAGGCAATCAGGGGTAAATGCAAGCAAATGGAGTTTGCCCACATTCACTATCAGTACTACAGACTTTACCCACTCCTTGCTGCCTTGCTTCAGAAACAGAACAAACCAGCAAGATTACCCCATTTCACCAGGGGCTTTAGTCTTGTTCTAGTGGTTAAAAGCCAGAGGCCTCAGTGAAAAAACAAATGACAGCTTCACTGATAAAATTACAAATGAGAAAATTACAGCTCTCCACACCCTGCAGCTCCTTTTCCCTCCTCCATATCTTTCTTCTCTTTTCCTCTGCAATCAGCAGCAGCACCAAAGGCTAACAACACACTATGGTTTGCAAAGATCACTGCAAGCTGGCTGCCTCTCTAGCAAAGTGGAGCATGCTGCAGGCACATCTGGACGGCTGGTACGTGCTCCACAACTTTCCCAGTTCACATCATGAGGTGATAGTTCTGCTGTGGTTGGGATGAGGAGTGAATTGAACAGAGCCAAGCTGCATCACTTTATATAGGAATTTGTACTTCTGGATCCTGGTGCCACACCAAAAGCTCAATTGCCACGTCACTTTGAGTTCAGTTAGGAGTTTGTTATTTACCTGGGACTTCAATAGTTCAAAGTGTTAACTGTTTGTTGTTCATTGAGGTCATTGTCAATCACCCCATCACTACATGCTATACATGTGCCTTCACGAAAAGATTGTCCTTGCTGTTTTAAGTCAAATTCCATAGGTTTTGCCTTTATTATTCCAATATTATCTCCCAGGGGTTCTATATTGATCTATATGCAGAAACTTTGACTGCAGTTGCAGACATGGTGAGAATAATATGGAATCTATACGAAATCATCCCCTCGCACTTGTAAAGAATATGATTCTTATGTAATGATTGGACTTGATGATCCTGAAGGTCTTTTCCAACCTAAGTGACTCTATGATTCTATTCCTATGATTCTACATACGCAACCAATTTGCAATTTCTCTTTGTATTTCTGTATCCAACATTTGCCGACAAAATTTGCAAGCAATGGCTGACATGGGTTTGGAATTTTTCATTTGTGTGTTTAGAGCTGCAAAGTAATCTGACCAAAAAGGTGTTTTAAATAGCAATGGTACAGAAATAAGAGGGATGTTACCTCAAAGAACTCAAATTTGTGAAATAAGATGGATAGATAGAGAAGTAGATAGATACACAGGTAGATACATAGACAGGCAGACAGCTAGAGACAGTATATCAGACAGATAGATAGATAGATAGATAGATAGATAGATGGATACATAGACAGGTGATTGAGTGGTTAATAGCTAGATAGACAGATGGATGGATGGATGGATGGATGCACAGATAGATAGATAATAGATGGATGGATGGTTGGATGGATGGATGGATGGATAGATAGATAGGCAGACAGCTGGATAGATAGGTGGATGGTTGGATGGATGGATGGATAGATAGATAGATAGGCAGACAGCTGGATAGATAGATAGACAGACGGACGGATGGAAAGACCAACAGATGGACGGACAGATAGATAAGTGCAACAATAATTCATTTAAAATTAGATTTCATAGTGACATAGCAAGGGCAACTACTTGCCATGATTTAAAGTTTTCCATTTGTAGAAAAGAAGAGGGTCGCCATAAACAGTTTGGGACGCTGAAAATAAGACCAAAATTACTACTAAAGTAAGCACAAAGCAGGCCAGAAGGAAGAAGAGGCAAGAATTTGTAGGAGAGAATGTGTGGAGGGCCATGGCTGGAATGAAATGGAACTCAGGCTAATCTAAATTAGCCATCATACACTTGATGACTGAAAACTATGACATGGAAGTAGCTGATCAGTACTGGGGCTTGTTGGGAAGAGAAATATGCCGTTCCCTTCCCGTGTAATCTCATCTACCTTATTGCATATAAAATCTATAGATGTCTACAGATGATGCATGTGCTGTGTTACTGCAATGTATACATCTAAGCTAAATGCTTAGAGGCCTAAAAAAAGAAGGAAAACCCAAACCCCACAAGAAGATAAGAATTAGTGTAGAGTTTAAATGGTGTATGGCTTAGCTGAAGATATTTTTATTTTTTTCTTCTTAATAGACTTCATCCAAGTCCCTTTATTTTGTATCCTATTGTCACAAAACAAGGAAGCAGCAAGGAGGTGAAGTGAGAGAATCCAGACATTCAGACCCAACAGTTCATACCTGGCTTTTCAGGCAACTCAAATCCCTCTACAGATGTTCACCACAATATTTGCTACTCTAGGACCTCAGTTATACCAATCCATCAAAACCAGGATGGCTCAAACACTGCTCTGTGAAGGCAGTTAGCAGTTGACTAAGAGTCCTGTGAGGCTCTAAGGATCTTTGTTTCAAATATTTGTCCAGCTGGGTCTTATAAAGAAGTTATGTGACCACACACTGTCCTATGTGAGTGCTCACAGCTTCTGGCTCAAGCAACTTGAACAACACAGAAACAAACACTGGGACAGTTTACCCCTTGGTTTCTCTCCATATATTTAGCCTCCATACCTCCACACCCTCCTGAAGCTGATGCAAAAATCTTTTAGCTCTGTTGACATGTTTTGAGGACGATAGGTATTACACATTTATGAGAAGAGTAAAAATACATGCTCATCGTTCCTAGCACCAGTGAGACTACTCAGACTTCTGCCATGCAGCATGCTGCTCCCACGGAATGATAAAAGCTATTTGACAGGCTGCATGTCAGTTAAGCACATAATTTAAAATGCTTTATATATTCAGCTTTAATATCATATCTTTCTGTTGTGGAAGGGTAAAAAATCCTCTAGTATTAGCTTTTGTATCACATGAGCAAAGTAAATAAAGTCAAAATAATGAATCGGATACAGAGCAACACATTGACGCTAAAGGTATTAAAGGATGTTCTGTTTGGTGTTATTTAATATTTACACTATTTGATAACAGCTCTTTTCTTCCACAGGAAATATGAATAAGGAAACCAATGATAACAGCCACTGCACTACAGGAGAAGGCTTCCAGTACAGTTTATAAATCACATTGTTCTGTTTGGGGAGCCCTAAAGGTACCGTATTGACAGCCTGTGATGTACTAGGAGCCTTCCAAGTTTACCCATTTAATGTTCCTCCTTGGTGGAGATGTGGAAAATAAGATGTACAAATGCACACATTTAGAGTGCTTGTAGACCACAATTCTATTGCTAAAGAAGGTGCCATTTTATTGTTTTATACTACAGGGCAAATATGCTCAATCAAAGCAAGCAAAGTAACAAACATCCCTTCAGCCATTCTGTGGTACTTTTGGCAGAAGCACACCCTGTGTTTGAGAAATGTGGTTTTGCCTGGTTGGTTAAGGATGTCGTGTTTCTTCTTTCCTTAATAAGAGGTGAAAATAAAAGGAAGAGTCAAAACCAAACCGAAGTGACTCGGTACAGGGAAAAACAATAGAGAAAATCAGAACTAACAAAGAAAGTTTGCTTCATACTGAATTTTTCCCATTTTAAGTTTTAGTTTTTTAACCCATAGTATTGGTCTCTTCAAAGGAGTGAAATACTTTATCTTCTTGACAGAACAAATTGAGTGGAAAATTACATAAACCCCTCAGCAGATGTTCTTTCCCACATTGTTTGGGAATTTATCCCCATTACACAGTGCTGCTAAGGCCCATGCCAAACTGAATGAGGACATTAGCAAACTTGTTTAGGTGAGCAGTATGTAAATATTCTCTTACCACCTCCTTATTATTTTTCGATGCCAGTCAACTTCTCCATGGTCTTCTAATATGTTTCCATCAAGGATATCTCCGTGTAGGTGCTAGACATATTATATTTCCATTGCAAATCCAATAAATGAGAACCTGGGCTTTTTCACTGAAGGAAAAGCCAAAGTCCAGACCTCTATGAATTCAGTTTGCTATAATGAATAGGTCTTGGAGTCAAAGCTGTCAGGCAAGAAACAACAGGAAAAAATAAACCAATTCCAGTTCCCACTGCCTGCAACATCTATAGCTGTATAGCATACTAATCTCTGCAAATCAGATGGCATCTTCAAAATTATAATGCACACCAGTGAGCTAAGCATCTGTATAACAATAAGATTTGTCATCCATCATTCAGTGAGCGGCGTAAGGCAACTTACTGTCATTTAGTGCCAAGTGACATCTATCTGTGTTGTCTGGCTATCTGACCAAACTCTGCTGCAATCTTTGATCCGTTCCTTTTCTTTCAATGTTATCTTTAGTGTTCTGTTAAACGTCCGTGACATTTGTGAGTGAAAGTGACACACGCGATACCTAATGCACAATGATGATCTGTTCCAAAAATACCCATTATCTCTGTCCATTCCTTAGCAAATGTAGTGAATTTCAGCACTGAAAGTCCCAGCAGAACAGCAGGAGAGATTTATAGTTCAAGACCAAGACAACACATCTGCAGCTGAAAAGTGCATGAAGAGATGCACAAGGAATCTCAGGATAAATCAACAATCTCATGCTCTGGGGGGCACCCACAAAGAAATTAGAGACTACTTGCAGAGAAAAATGCCTCAGCTGTTATGCCTATGCTTCCTTGCCTCTAAAAATACATCATGAATTGGAACAGCAGAAGAAAAAGACTGAAGAACTGCAACAAGAGACAAACCGTGGTAGAAGTTTTCTCTGTGAGGATTAATTATTATAGAACCACAGAATTACAGAATCATTAGGGATTGGAAGGGAACTCAAAAGATCATCTAGTCCAATCCCCAAATTAGTTTTTCTTGTCCTAGGAAGAGTGATACAAGCAGTTTCACTGAATCTGAACATTGGACAGTGCCTGGGATCTTTTAATGGTAGCAATTTACACAGGAGAAACATTAATTCCTCTACAACAGCTAAGTGCTGTTTGTGATGATTCCTGTAACAGACCTAAAGGATATAATTTTGCAAATCAAACATTCTTACACTGATTGGTGGCTACTCTGAAATCATTCCTGGAATACTTTCTTGATGAGGTGAGATTACCAGCGGCATTGGTGCAAAACACAAGTTCATAAAAAGAACATTTTCAAAGGAAAAAGAACATTTTCAAAGGAAAAAGGACATTTTCAGTAGTATCAGAGTCAGTTCAGCAAAGAAGAAATAGGTAGTTAGCATGATCTTTGTCTGATATTGTTGGAGTGACACCCTGAAGACACATATCATGCTAAAAGGGATACTAAAAGCAAACGATGCTCTGATATCTCAGAGTTCACTCTGGTTACTGGTTTAAGTTTTGACAGCGTAACTCAATGAGCCAAGGCTCTAACAGAGCCTAATTAAAGGGGAGATCATAGAATAGAATCATAGAATCATTAGGGATTGGAAGGGACCTCGAAAGATCATCTAGTCCAATCCCCCTGCCACAGCAGGATCAATGTTATAAAGATCTGTTATTCACAGAGTGGCTGCAAAGACTTAATCCATCAGCTGTGGATCCACTATCTTCCCTTCCCTGTCCATGGAGCCTTGAAGACCACAAGCCCTCCTGCTGGTTGGACTCAACTAGGAGGCCAATTATCTGCCTGGGGCACACTGCCAGAATGTGGCAATGCAGTCACTTCACAGGTGCAGGTCTAGTTGACTTGGGACACACAAATGCAGGTACACTTTTTTAGCAGCCTGGACATCCCAGGTTGCTATCAAAACAGGCCTCTAGCTCAAGACCAAGAGGTTCTAAAACATAAGGAGCAAATTATTAGCTTTTTTACTAAGTCCCCTCTCCATAAAGCTGAAGAAGCAACTTAATTAATAAAATAGCAACTGTTGACAGATAAATCCAGATGACAGAGCTCTCTTTTTATTTGCATAAATTAATTAGTAAATGCCTTTTTTATGGCCTTGCTACTGGGAAACATACAAGCCATACAATTTTAAATAAACAATAAATGCTCGGAGGCTTAGACTCTGGGGAGACAAGGGAGAGTATGCCAAGAAATGCCGGCAGCAATGGATACAGGAGCAGTGTGTCAGACATCCTGGTACCCCAGGCATGCGCAATCCCCCGACCATTGCTATAGGACACTTCTGGAAGTTTTCAATGACCTAAATTTAAGAAGATCCACTCTCTGATGATTCCCTGAGCCCAGGACCAGTGACCTAGCCTGTATGGACGTGCTTTAGAGTTTGGCCTACTGAAAGCATCTTTTGAAAGAGTGAATTGTATCTCTAGGAGTGAAGGTTACTGTGCAAGGATTTTCGATACCAGTTTAGNTTGCCTTGCCTTGCCTTGCCTTGCCTTGCCTTGCCTTCCCTTCCCTTCCCTTCCCTTCCCTTCCCTTCCCTTCCCCAGATCTTTGTCTATCCAAAGGAAAGTGAGAGCATTAACAGTTAGGTGGAAATACTTACACTAGAATGGGGAATCAGATAAACTTAGGTCTCTACAGAATCTAAGTCTAGCAAAGCCAAGAGTATTTGAAAATGAGCTCATATAGGGGTGTTTAAGAATTAAGAACGTTTGTTCTCTTCTTGTCTTTAACAAGCAGCCTTTTTCTCTCAATAATTTTGCCTGCTTTAATATTCAGCATCCCTGAGGCTAGGAGATTATATGCAAACAACGTTAATGGTGCAATTTCCCTCCATATTTCTAACGCAGCCCGACAATAAATCAGGTTTAAATAAATCTCATTTCTGTAAGATAAGACAATGTTGGTGAGGTCTCTAGTTGCATTTTGGATATTTATTACAAAACATTTCTAACTTGAAGCATCAGAAATGAGTTTTGGTAGATATAAGAATAATATTCTATCCCCTATAACTTGAGACTAATTCATAGTTGAAGAAACTTTAATATGGAGCCTATGGAGCCTGCAGAGATAACTCAGTAGTAACATTTTTGAGATATGGTCTAGGGAATGCACATTCTTTCATTACTTCAGTTGTACCTACTCTGAATATTAAAGAGACATGAATATTATATGGACTACCTACACATTGTTTACAAGGCTTCCCCCTTCCTCTCTACCTTATCTGCTTCTGTGTAGCNCTGCCTGGGGCAATGCAGTCACTTCACAGGTGCAGGTCTAGTTGACTTGGGACACACAAATGCAGGTACACTTTTTTAGCAGCCTGGACATCCCAGGTTGCTATCAAAACAGGCCTCTAGCTCAAGACCAAGAGGTTCTAAAACATAAGGAGCAAATTATTAGCTTTTTTACTAAGTCCCCTCTCCATAAAGCTGAAGAAGCAACTTAATTAATAAAATAGCAACTGTTGACAGATAAATCCAGAGGACAGAGCTCTCTTTTTATTTGCATAAATTAATTAGTAAATGCCTTTTTTATGGCCTTGCTACTGGGAAACATACAAGCCATACAATTTTAAATAAACAATAAATGCTCGGAGGCTTAGACTCTGGGGAGACAAGGGAGAGTATGCCAAGAAATGCCGGCAGCAATGGATACAGGAGCAGTGTGTCAGACATCCTGGTACCCCAGGCATGCGCAATCCCCCGACCATTGCTATAGGACACTTCTGGAAGTTTTCAATGACCTAAATTTAAGAAGATCCACTCTCTGATGATTCCCTGAGCCCAGGACCAGTGACCTAGCCTGTATGGACGTGCTTTAGAGTTTGGCCTACTGAAAGCATCTTTTGAAAGAGTGAATTGTATCTCTAGGAGTGAAGGTTACTGTGCAAGGATTTTCGATACCAGTTTAGAAGTTTGGCTAGGGATTTCCACACTGAAATAACTTTATGGAACTTGAAGAGCCCAATGAATTGTTTGAAACGCAGGACGGAAATCCTGAAGGACAGTTTGGATGTTTCTACCCTATGTGATTGTAGTTTCCAATTTGCTTGTGAGAAGAATGAGGTAAGTTGCAATAATTTTATACAGAAAGAAAAGGAGTGTTTCACTTTTGCCTGAAACCTTTGTCCTTGCTGCAACATAGAATTTGTTAGAAATGCAATAATTAAATAAATAGATAAAAATTGAGACCAGACTGCGCTGCAAAAGTTTATACAGGTTAATTTTGAATAAGCATTGTATAGTCCCTGCAATAAATATCATAAAAGTAATAATTGCCTGTATTCTATGCATTGGTACTCAAATGGCAAAACTTAGCTCTACTGTCTTCAGATGAGATGCCAGTTTTCACAACTGTAGTCTGAATAACTATACTGTCTTCTTCTACCTTCCTTTCCTGCCTTTCCTTCCTTTCCTGCCTTTCCCTCTTCCCTGCCTTTTTGCCCTTCCCCCTTCC
>VXBP01000501.1:0-42429 GCA_013400115.1 Rhinopomastus cyanomelas | reverse complement strand
TCCCATTGACCACTACTCTCTGACTTCTACCCTGTAGCCAGTTCACGATCCACCTCACTACCCGATCATCTAGACCACACTGCCTCAGTTTGACTGCAAGGATGCTGTGGGAGACTGTCAAACTCTTTGCTGAAGTCAAGATAGACCACATCCACCACTCTGCCATCGTCTATCTGGTTGGTCAAGCATGATTTTCCATTGATGAAGCCATGCTGACTGTCCCTAATGACCCTTGATGTGCCTGGAGACAGCCTCTAGGACAAATTGTTCCATCACCTTTCCTGGGATGGAGTCTTACCACTATGGAAAGTGTAGGTAAGTGCCTCCCATGAGATTTGCTGAGAAATAGTGACAGGGGTTGTTGTTGTTTGTAGGGCTGCCCTCCCCTGCTGCAGTTTGAAGCCGTTGAAGGCAATGAAGGAGCAATGAAGGAGCAAACGTTACAGAGGCTAACATCCTTGTTTTCTTTTACCAGAACTTCTTGGGAGAGGAAATACCCATTTGTTTTTCAGTGCTGTTGTTTTACCCGGGAGCAATATAAACACCAAAGTGTAATGTCATAACTGAAGGAGAATTAAGCATACTAATCTGCTCTCTATTCCAGCCATTAATATTCTATATATCCTGCCTTCTCTTCACTTTCATACTCATTACTCCTTTAATGAAAATAAAAGATATTTTAATGGTCAAAAAAATCTAAATGATTAATGGTACATCAGTTAATGACATTTTAAAAGTATTTCAGGCTGGAAATGTGACATGACAATCATTAAAAATCAGATTCAATTTCCAAAAGTCCTAATCTTAAACTTTATACTGCTGGCAGAAACATAAAATGGTATCACAGGAGCTCAGGTGCTTCTGAATGATGGAAAAGCTCAGGAGTTTTGCGAGTGCTGCCAGAAAATAAAGTGTTCTCAGAAATTCTGGAAGTTTAGCAGGAAGATAACTGATGAGGGTATAACAGAGCAAATGAACAAATTGTTCAGTATAGAGGAATTCTCAGTCCAGAGAGATCTTATTCTCCGAGACATGGTTTGGTGTCCAAGAGTAGCATAATGGCTCCAAATGGATAAAAACAACAGTAAATCCCATCCTCATGCATTATGCATAAGCTCTCGCTATTGGAGTTTACACCACCATCTGGTGTTTAATTATTCCCACTTTACACCACATGGTGGTGTGAATCTAATGAAATGAATATGTACATTATAATAATTTGGTGCATAGATTCTGTTTTGCTAATTATTAGGTGCCAGGCATGCTCCTTCTAAAGCTGAGAGTAGAACTTCCTCCTGAAAAAGAACTCTTTCTGTAGAATCTCACTGGCAAATACAATGACAATTGTTCTGTTTTGGAAAGATCCATTATTCTTATATTGCTGGTTGATTGACTCTAACATCTGTACTACATAAATTAATTATACAGTAGTGTCAGACATCCCACAGCCATACAGTGTCAGTATTGGTAGAAAGGGCGCTTTCTACAGCTTGTTGATAGCAAATAAACCCAACCAAACCAAGAGACTTTAGTGCCGAAGGACTCTCTTATTGTCTCCCTTGCTGAGACAGTGCCTATCACTGTACACACAAAGTTTTTGTTATGTATCCAGGTTATTATTTTTTCATATTATCACCTGTAGCCCATTAGATTTCAATCTGTCATCACTGTATCTGAAACCAATATCCTGTGTTATTAAATTAGGTAGGACTGCACTTTCTAACTGGCAATAAGCCCTGCTGGGAAGACTGAAATTCTTCAGCAAGTGCAGTTCCCAGTGCTTCCAGAAAGGATGCTGAAAGCTGACTGTGTCTCCCATGACCAAATTATTATACTATGCAGACATTTTTTGGAGTGAGCAGAAGTTTTTGTATGTTAAGATATGAAGTCTAGAGTGCCAAAGGGACTGTTTGTAATAACCACATAAAAGTCTTGGAACGCTTCAGTAATACATTCAAGAGTGATGCTTTTCTTCCAGATGATGGTGGTTACCTGGTAAGTTAATTTGGAGGATTGGACTAGATGATCTTTTGAGGTGCCTTTCAATCCCTAATGTTCTGTGATTCTGTAATTAAAGGATATTCAGATGACCAGTGAATCAAAAAGTGTAATCATAGAATCATAAGGGATTGGAAGGAACCTTGAAATATCATCCAGCCCAATCCCCCTGCCACTGCAGGATCACCCAGACCAAGTCATACAGCCAGTCTGGGTTAAAAGAGACCACAGGATCATCCAGTTCATACTCCCCTACCATGGGCAAGGACACCCCACCCTAGATCAGGCTGGCCAGAGCCTTATCCAGCCTGGCCTTAAACACCTCCAAGGATGGGGCATCCACCACCTTCCTGGGCAACCCATTCCAGGCTCTCACCACTCTCATGGTGAAGAACTTCCTCCTCACATCCAGTCTAAATCTACCCATCTCCAGCTTTGCTCCATTCCCCCTAGTTCTGTCGCTAATCCTTCTTTACAACTTACAAATTTTAGATTGCTTTTAGACACTTGATATGCTTCTGGGCTCAACCGTTTGTGAGCTGGTGAGAAACCAAGGTTGGTTATAATATACAGCCTGGGTACCCTGTCTGAAAGTTATAAATCTTTATATTTGAGAAAAGAAGACAAAGAGCAAAGAAGACAAAGCAGGACAGCACGAGACTAGAACAAAAGAATGTAAGCACCTTGTTTTATTCTTACTTTTGGAAATTTCCCTACGGGTTTAAAGAACCTTAAAAAAATAAGGAAAAGAGGAAAAAAAAGAATTAGGAGCCATACTATCTGGGTAGTTTTCAATGAAGACCGAAGCCTCAGTTTTGCATTACCTTGACAGTTCAAACGAGCAAATCTTTCCTCATTCCCTTATGTGCCAAAAAACATTGATAACCTACTCATTTGCAATCAGTGCTTCTTGGAAAATTAAGAAAACTTTATGTCTCAGGGGAATATTTGTCATTCTTAAGCAAGAAACAGAAAAGCCTTGTCAAGCCTTTTATTGTTGGGCGTGTTTTAATCAGCAGCCTTTTCAAATTAATGTATAGTTTTGAGTAACACTTCACAGAAGACGCTGCAGCAAGAGTATGGATTGTAACAGCAAAGAACTTCTTCTGAAGTTAATATACTTATCCACATCATGAAGGAAATTATTTCATTAGATCAGCTTTCAAATTGTTATAAACAGCTAAAGCAAAGCTTTTAGACTCACTGATATTACCAGGTCTGAATAACAACAGATATTACTAGTTATTATTACTAACAACTATAATTTTTTTTAATTTCATTCAAAAAATCTCCTCTGTCATTATACTGAACATTTAAAAAACACCCATAATTCAAATACTTAAAAACCTAAGAAAATTCATATGTGAGCCCATTCTCTGTAGTCCCAGTGGGTGACAAAAAGTTCATAAAAAGTTTTCCAATGCAGACTTACACTTTTCTCATCTAAAACTGTGTCTAAAAACGATTGTCTTGGAATGAAGCCTCACTTTTTATTTTGTTGTTGGAGAAATCTAAGAAATAATCAAAAAGTCTACGAGTTGCTTTTTTTTCATAGAGCGTATGTTGTTTTCCAGCCTTCCCTCATTAGAATTATTCCATATTCTCTGCTCCTGGGCTAAGTAGGGATGTCAGTGGGGATATTGTGGGACTCGTATCAGCCCCCCATGATAGCGAGGAACCTCAAAAACTGCAGGTTGTGTTTCCAGTACTTGAAGAAATTAGGAAAAGGACTGTTTGGGGTTAAACTTAGCATTATCTCATCAGCATTCAGCACCACTGCTATGCTATGAAGGAGAAAAAATAACAGAGAAACATGAGAAGAGGAATAGATAAAAGGCAAGCACTGAGAGGAAAAATATGTTGTTTCTTAATTGAGCTGGAAAGAAAGAAGAGGAGGAGGGGGGAGACATTGCTTGCAGCTCTCTTTTGACAAGAAACCTTTCTATGCCTATTACCATGTAGGTTAAAAATGTAGCTCTGTCTCTAATAGACAGCACATTGTAATTCTTATGTGGCAAATCAATGGTGAAAATTCAGGGAGAAAATAGAAGAAAGGGAGGAAAAAATGAAATCCAGGGAAGTGAGCATTTGTAAGAGGTACAGGGTCAATTCGTCTGAATTAAGGCATCACTGAACCTCCTTTGAAGTCAATAAGACTGAGAATTTCACTCCCTTCTTCTTACTTCCCAATGTGTCAGCATCTTCACGCCCTACAATATCCCAAAGTGTCCCTGACGCTGTTTATAGTCAAAAACTGTATTTTGTACTGAAACTAGAGCGATAACTGGGGGGACCCCACCAACTTTAAGGGTTTTACATTCAGCGTTAAGGCACAGTCTCATACCCCAGTTCTTGTATTCTGAACCATCTGAATTTCATGTATTATTGATGTTTCAGGATTTAATTGAATTCTTTTTCCTGTTTACTTTTCAGACACCTGTATCCCTACCCATTATATGGGCTGGGCTAGAATTAATCTCACAGGAGTGAATTCTGAAATAGAATTTTCAGTGCATTCCATTGCAGACCTGGAATGAACATGGCAAGAATGGCCACTGTAATGGCATTTTGGCACTTATGATCAGAGGTGGCTGGGGAAAGTACAGACACTCTAAAAATAAACACTGCTTCCCCATTATCCAAACAGAGAAACAAACAGGTAAACTAAATCTCCTGAACCTGGGATAAAGGCTGTGTTTGGGGCAGAGGTTTGCTGCTTATTTACTGTAGCTAATCCTAAAGCAATGTTTCCTAATTATACAATAAATATTCCCTCACGCATGGAGCTGCCTGTCAGCCCACTGTACAGGAGAAATGGCCATATGGAGTTGTCTGCAGATGGCTGGGCAGTGGCATGTGTACAGCTGTGCAGGGCAAGCACCCAGGTGTTTGAGCCTGGCTGTGATAGGCAGCGAGCAGGCAGCTCTGCAAGGCTGGGGAGAATACTCAGCAAGGGTGATAGAAGCCATCGAGATGGGATATGACAGGAAATATCAATAATAATAAATAACACACATCAATAATAATAATAAAATAAATAATAAAAAAATCTTTTTCCCACTAGATTGGTATTTTACACTCCGTAAGTCTGGTCTCACTTAGGCTCCAAGAAAGGAATATGACTGTAACACAAGTGTAGGCACATATGAGATAGATAGAAATTGTGTTTAGAATGGCAATGAGGACAGATTTGTTTTGGCTGACACACGAACTAATTCAGCCACCTGAAGCAGGCAGGTAGCACTAATCTCTATCCCAGAGCTGATCACCTCTCGGTCCTGGAGCCACCACTACCTGATCCCAGTAGCACAGCTGTTGTCTTCCAGAGTTTTGCTCCTGTGCTAAAGATACTGCCTAGACTGCAGGGATTGCAAAGTCATCTCGCTGGCAGCATCCGAGCTGCTTTTGATTTGTGCTAGTGAACTGCCACAGAAATCTGAGCTTCTTTCTGTCACAGCTGAATCTGGAAAAGACACATTTTATGCTGCCATCAGCTGAATGGTGCATCCAGCTGCATCCAGAGTCAGATATATCCACACACACAAATAGCAGTGCCGTGGAGCAGTGGAATCAAAGGAAATATACTTTGAAAAAGTGCCAGGGAGAGTTCTGTGGTATTCAGAAATGCTTATTACTAAAAGATTTAGAGATGCTTTAAAGCGTGCTTTAAAATAATGCAGGCATAGGGGGAAGTTTCTCTTCCAAATAAAGACAGTTTCACATATATATTTTATACAAAGTGAAATGAAATTCTGTTTCACCATCTCCATTTCAGAGATTTTTATCCAAAGTCAGATTTTTTAAATAATTAATGGCAATTACAGATAGCAGAGTTTCCTACAAATATTTTTGTATATTGCTAAATATATGTGGATTGGGTTTTTGGCTTTGGGCTGAAAAGTTTAGGGGAAATTTTTGAGTAAAATGCATATTAAAACCAGTGAAAATTAGCATCTTGAGAAACATGATGCATTCAGGTATTTTCAGATTTTCCACTGCACCATATGAAATTTTGAACTTGCATAGATGTTGGGAGGAAAGAGGGAAAACTGAGAATGTCAGCCTATGCATTTTGGAGCCTATGCTTATCGCTGTTTGTAACTATCTGAAGGGTGGTTGTAGTCAGGCAGGGGTTGGTCTTTTCTCCCTGGCCACTGGAAACAAGACAAGGGGTCATAGTCTTAAGCTCCACCAGGGGAGGTTTAGATTTGACATTAGGAAAAGATTTTTCACTGAAAGAGTGATCCAGTTTTGGAATGGGCTGCCCACAGAGGGAGTCACTGTCCCCTGGAGGTATTCAAGGTTAGGCTGGATGAGGTGCTCAGTGGCATGATCTAGATGTTAGATGTTAGGATTACTGGGTTTATTTGGATTTAGGTTGGACTGGATGATCTTTTCCAACCTTATCATTACTGTGATACTGTGAGCTGTTAAAAGATGCAGATCTCTGCCTTCCTAGTGATAGGACAAGGGGCAATGGTTGTAGCTGGAACATAGGAGGTTCCACTTAAATATGAGAAGGAACTTCTTCACAATGAGAGTGACGGAGCACTGGAACAGGCTGTCCTGGGGGGTTGTGGAGTCTCCTTCACTGGAATCATTTAAGACCCTCCTGAATGTGTTTCTGTGTGACTGGATCTAGATGATCCTGCTGTGGTGGACAGATATCTTTCAAGGTCCCTTCCAATCTCTGGTGTGGTTTGGTCTAGGGGATCCTGCAGTAAGAGAGAAGAATGCAGGGGGAGATCTCCAAAATTACTTAAGTATTCACTTTTCATAGGCTTTTCAGAAACCTGTGTTTTTTAATTACTTACCTTCGGAGTTTATTTTAGTTCCTATCAAATGAAGCGACAGATACATTAGGAAAATGTGAAGGGGCAAAACTCTGAATGGAGCACTGATGCATGATAGAAGTATTTCACACCTGATCAATAACACATGCTCATGGAACCACCATGTTTCAGACCCTCCACCTCATGACTAATGGTAGGAGCCAAGGCTAAAGCCCTTGAACACCTAAAGCCCCATTAGTAAAGCCTCTTAGGCACCTAATCCTAGCACAGACAACACTTTAATTCTGTTAGCATTAAACAGTGAGGTGCCAAAATCCTGCCTAATGCCTGAACTAATAAAATAGATATGTCCTGAACTACTTCACCTGGGTGGACTCACAGTGCAACCAGTCTGGAACACAGAGAAGGCTGCCAGATCTTTAAAGGGACAATTCTATGGTTGGTGAGATATGAGGTAGCTAAATTTTCACTCTTGTGCTGGCTAAACCCACACTTGGTGCTCAAAAGCTGTGTGAGGATAGGAGTTCTCTTCTGTCTGTTTCCAGTAAATAACTGAATGTCAACAGCACCAAGGGAACAGCAGAAATATTCAGCATCTCATTGGTTAAATATCTCACCTGGGATATGGGATCACTGCCTTCTCAAGAGAACACATAAAAAACCCAGAAAGAGCAGAATGGCTTCACCATATAGACAAGGATGCATTCCCCACTCTTTAACAAGGTGGTTTCAGTTTGCATATTGGATGATGGTTTATATCAGTCTGGGGAAGAAGGAAAGGATTTGGGGCAGTGAGAAATGAATATTCCGTGCTGCAGGATGAGTGCTGTAATGGGATAAAGGGAGAGTGGGGCAAACTTACACTAAAAAAGAAAAAAGAGTGAAGATATCTGACCCCGTTTACTTCTGTGAAGGTTTTTGAACATGAATTCAATAATGTGTGTCGATTCACACGTTTAAAGAAGGGAATTTTTACAGGGGTAGCACCTAACTGGAACACACCTTTTGATTTCCTTTAATGCAGGACTTGCTTATTTCTGACAATTTGGTCCCCTTTATATCACCTTGCATATTGTTCCTTTGATGTTTGAGAAAGTTGGTTATCTCGGGGGTTTCAGCAGGACCAAACGTGTTTGGGTGAGTTTTCCAATATCTGCCAATAAAACCTTGTAAGGAAACAGAATTCCCACCGTTCTGAAAACTAGAACTATGTGCTAATAAAATAACGCAGTCAGTATCCCACTGAACCTTCACAGAAGTCAGGCTTCTAGTGGAGAATAGTCCCCTGCTGGCTTGTATTGTGAAGTATTATCTCCGCATGTATCATTAATTTTCTTTTCATAATATTAGGCCTCGTTCATCCATCCCTGGTTGCCTTGTATTTAAAAATAGAATTTATGAAAGTGGATTACTCTGAACTGCATAGTAAATAAATTATATAGGTTATATAATTTAAACCTACGTCACGTAAGTTCATTGTTATTCACATGTATACGTGCACAAGGACAGGCACACAATCTGATGCTTGTCTTAAGAATACAGAAAATAAAGGAAAGCCTGTTCTTTCCACAGCTAATAATGCTTCTTTACAGCGGTATCGCTAATGTGTAGGAATGAGACAGCCTGTCAACTTACTTTTACAATCCATTCTCACCGCACATCCTTGCAGTTATTTGGAAATCGAGCCCAGGAATTCAAGGTGACATATACTCTGCCTAAACGCTATGAAAGTCCCTGAATGAATACTTATGTACTTTAGGAAATAGTCTCATTCCTAAGACATTTAAATTAGGTGTTTTAATTCTTAGACTGAAGACCCCTGGGTGTTCAATTTTAATTGCCCAGATACGGGAACTGCATTCACACTGGGCAGTGCTAATAGACACTTGAACTCTGTCAAAGTCTTTAGAGGAGCTTGATAAACTTGAACTATAGGACTATAATTAAAACATTCTGGCATGCTGGCTGTTGATTGGGATTTAATACTTTTTGTTATATAGTTTTTTTCTAGAGCAGGACTAGAACCCTCTTGCAGGTCCTAGGCTATTCAACAAGAAGGGACTTAGATGCCAGCAGGGTTCCCAAACCACCAGGCCTGTGGAGTTTTTCCACACACAGCTTGTTTACCATCAAGCTGTTAAGACTCTCAGGGCAAGAAAGGAAGGTTGATTTTTATCCGGGAAGAACAGAACTTCATGACTTAGAGGAATACAAGTGACAATTTTGTCCCTGCTCTGGATCTGTCCCCGCTTCATTGCCCAAGAGCCCCTTAATTGCTAACTTTCAGTATAAAGGGTGTCAAATAATTTGGCAAGTGCAGGCATGAGCAGGATCTGCCCCAAACGATGCAGACTATTCTCATTTCCCCTTCATTCCTGAATTCTCAGGAGAAGAGTTAAATCCATTTTAGGAGGATATGTAGGAAGGATACACCTCTGCCCTTTGCACTCCCCCTACAGAATATAGGCAGTATGTAGAGTACCACCAGGAAGAGCTCTCTCCTCATGGCAAAACACAGAATCACAGAACAGTCATGGTTGGAAAGGACCTCCTAGATCACAGAGTCCAACAACACAACGTGAAGCACACCTCTCCAAGCCTCCAGAGGTACCTTCTTGCTCCACTGAGAGTGAGGGAAGTTAACACTATGGGTTACTTCCCCTGGAAGGACCAGTTCTCCACGTTTCCCCACAGCTTATACTGAAGCACCAATGGAGGATAGTAGGATTTTTACATTGCTTTACATCTTTGCTTTACCTTGCTTAGTTTTATTTGCCAATAAATAACACCAAGTAGAAATCCTAGTGTTTTCCCACATTCAGCTATTTCCTAGACAATGTGATTCAGTTCAGTTTATATTTTTCTATCCACATGATCTCATTACCTGTAGATATGTGGATACCTGAATTTTTTGTCACACTAACCTCACGAACTGTCAGTCTAAAATCCATTTTCTTCTAGTGAATGGACTAGTGAATCAGCAATGTGAATGATAATCACATTGCCGTGAGTTTAACTGCATCTTAACTTTGGCGCCCCGTGACAAATTCAGTTCTTGCAATGTTTTAGTCTCTCCTGCTTTGTGCCATTTCTTCACGGGCTATTTCTGCCGTTCTCTGAGTCTTTTCAAGCAATAACTGCTAGAGAATTGCTTCTTCCTCTCTCCTACACTTCTTTTCCAAATGCATCCTGCCTTAGAATGTAAGACAGATTGTAAGCTCAATATCTTGCTGCTCTGCAGGGTTAGACACAGAAGCGTTACCCCATTAGAAACAGATGGTTCCTACTTTCCCAATGGGACATACACAGCTCTAACTGGCGTCCCTGGGAAGTTCTGAAAGAGGATGTTGTGACAGACTCTTCACACCTGCAATCTTGCCAGTTACTAACCTACCCTATCAACCTACCTTTTAAAAATTGGATGGTGAATGAAAAATACAGTAGCAAAAAAGTAAGGATTTCAGAAAAGAAAAAGCCTTTGTTTTAGAAAAATCACATAAGAGAAGAATTGGAAATGTACTAACATAGCAAAGGCTTCCAGTGCTGGATTAATGTGTTAACTATAATGGAAGAAGTTGTTGTACACAACGTGTGCTGCTGCTGTCGATTCAGGATTTCCTCTGGCAGAAGGACAAAGGGCTGAAGCATGTAACTCAGACTTACGTTAGCTATAAGTCAGTCTTCGTGGTAAGTCAGCAAATACTTAGGAATGTGGGACTGAGATGAAATTAATTCTTTTATGTAGTTCAGTTCCTGATAGTACATAACACTTTTAATAGCTATCTATATCACATCACACTTTTAATCAATTAAACAAGATCCAATTTAGAAATAGGTCAGATTTTCTTTTTGTCTTTGCTCCTCCTGTAGATATATCATTGTTCTTAAGGCAGAAATCTTGCTCTCCTTTAGTGTCTACGTTTACTCATGGCCTGACTGGTCTTATTTTTTCAATCCTGTGTCTGTCAACAGGATTAAAACTTAAACAGTTTTAATGTATTTATTTCTATTGGTGTTCACTCTTTGTGTAGTGTATCAGTCCTCCTTGTTTTTGATGTCTAAACTGCCAAAGAACCATTTTGTTTCTTTTTATTCTTCTGATCTCGGGTGCATTTCTCCATGCTGCTCCAGCTTGAATGCATCTCTTGTTTTGAGGGTAGAATTATATAAAGTATTTTTAATGACATTCTACCCTGGCCTTGCTCATTGATTCCTACCTGTCTCCTCTGAAAATGCTTCAAGTGGTGCTTTGTAGGATCACATTTGTCTTTTAAGTGGTTACACTATCATGATGGTGCATGGTCGTGTCTGATGTGCAGAGACAGATTCTCTACCTCAGTCATTTCCAAACAACGAATTCGTGATGTACTGCAAAAAAATTAGTTATTGACTCCTAAATTCGTGACTGTATCTTTCAAACTACAAAATTTCATTCTATTTCTACTTTTCCTGTACCCAGGGTATCATACAATTCTTCCTGTATGGTATCCCAATTTTCCTAACAAGTGACATATTCGTTTAACTTAGTATCGTGTTTCTTTCAAGGTTATTACAGGAATTATTAATGAAAGCTCTCAAGAGACCAATCACTGAGGAACTGCAGTGGCAGCCTCCCTATACCTGAGCTTCTTCCTGTTCTTTATTCCTATTGTCACCCCTTCTCTTTTAGTCCCTTCCCCTCTTTATAATTCCCAGATTAATCCCTTTTTTCTCTGCTTCTTAACTAACAATTCCTGTGTGGTATCAGATTGATTAGATCTGTTCTCTTTTCTCTGTCTAGAAAATCAGCTATTTTGCAATGAATTCTATCAGGTTAGACTGGCAATATCTTATTCTTTCTTTCAAAACGTCTTTCAGAGGAAGCCTGGCATATTATTATTTATCAGGCTAATGAGTTGTCACTCTGCCCTCCTTTTCATGCCTTATCTTATGTTCTCTACTAATAAGAAAAAACTCAGGAAATAAAATATTGTTACAAATTCTGACTGTGAAGTCTGACAAAACTTCCCAGTTTTGCTCCAAGTTCTGGAAATGAAATAATTTGTTTTCTCTGATTGGAATGCTTCAGGATCTTTACATCTCATCATTTAATCTTTGTGTTTAGCACTATCAGTTTCATAGAAAACTGAGGAAAATATTAATTTAAATAGGTAATTTTGTATTCTTACTGCATATTACTTATGGTTCCTCTACCCTTAAGCATTTCTATTTACATGAGTGAAGCAAACCCTAATGGCTTGCCTCACAAGCAATATATAGGAAGTATAAATGCTTAAACCTTCACAGGTCCTCCTTCTATTTTTTTACTTTGTCCCCGGATGTTTTCTTCAATTGATCTCTTTTCATTTGACCTCTTTTCATTCCAATTTTTTTTGAGTTACTTATTTACCCGGCTAGCTCTAGAAAACTGAAATATTCATATCTCTGCTCCTTGGGGTTATGTGATTCAGCTGAATCCATATTCTCTTCCATTCAGGCTTGGAATGCTATAGAGTAGTTGGTTTCACTGTTTGCTTCTTGCATTTTGAATTTGATGAGTCTTAGTCCAATGGATTGGGGCGTTACTATGGCAACTTGTGATAAGTAGTTTGGAATTCCATGCTGAATAAGCATCTCTGCAACCTGCTGCAACTAGCTTGGGGGTTTCTGTTTCCTGTTTGGAATTGCTTCTCGTCTGCATTCAGAGAAGAGCACAAGTCATCGGAGCTGGGCACGGCTGCATCTTGACCTTTGGAACACATTGGATGGAAAGAGAGTGGGGATATGGAACCTCAGAGACCAGAGGAGAAAAGGTTTCACCTGCAATCCAGTGCTTGCTGAAATGGAGGAAGAGAGAGCCCTCCCTGTCTGTGGCCTGTGGGACTCAGCGCACTGGGACAGAAGACTAGCTTGGAAGCACACAGAGCAGGGAACTGGTACTTAAATAACCTGTTGGCACTGAGGAATGGATGCATGGACTGAAAGATGGATACCATGATTCCACAAGGAAAAGAACTGCTGGAGGTTTCTTTTCCCAGAGTGTGTGGAGGTTACGGCTCAGCCCAGCTCTGTAAGAACACGTGATTAATTTCTATTTGCCTCTGTGTTGGGGTTTTTATGTTGTGTGAATTACATGTGCCTTGGTTTTTTCCACACATTGAGCCAGTGTTTGGTTTGGCCTGTGACTTTATATTGGTTTGGCCCATTAGCACAGTAACCAAATTAATTGGCTCACCTGGTCTCAGACCTGATCAATCAAACAATTACACCTGTAGCTTATCAGCAACCGGTCTTTCAAAAATGAGAGGCTTAGGAACAGACAGACTCTTCAGTTATTTTTATTTGTCTTGCGAGTTGAACAGCAGATAAATAGCAGATAAGTATTTTATGTGCGTCTGTGCGTCATGACCAAACTACCTGCACTGTAAGTACTTTAAAGGAATCAGTGTTGTTTGTTGATTTGGTGACTAGCTGGGAAGTAGGCATTTCTATCTTCAAAAGCAAGAAAAGGGAGAGGCTTCTAGCAAATGAAAAAAAATAGATTTCTAACGGGAAAAATACCTGCTATTTGGTTCAAGCAACAGACTACATCAACAATATCTATATAAGGACTGTAAAAATGTGAATGTCTTAATTTTACACCTTCCATTTGCTGATAATACTAAGATGAAAACGTGGCTGTATAAAATAATCTGGAATACCTTGAAGAGCTTTGTGTCATTTTCTTGAAAGCCTCGTCTCCAAGTATAGCACTATCCCACCCCTATTTTACTTGCAATATTATCACCATTAAGGTCCTCTAGTTGCAGATGGTTTGCAGTTACTGTAGTCAATGTCAGGAATAGAAAAATGAGAAACAGTACATCTCTACCTGAATATTGATTGCACAATATCTGTCTTTGTTCTGTCTGGAGTAGTTGGTGGTCTATAGCCCATTAGCAGGCAGTTACCTGAGCAGGAGATAATGTTACAGATGCTATGAAAAGAGCTGCAGCAGAGCAAACATATTTAAATCAGTTGAATTCCAACAAAACCTCTTTCATCTTGAAGCAATTTAAACTTTACCAAGGGCAAGTAAACAGAAAGTATGTGTTTTCTTTCACCTTCAACTGTCAGTAGTTTCTTTCACGTTCTGTGTCTTCAGAAATGAGAAAGGTTGGCGTATCTTTCCTGGTAAAAAAACCCTGTTAACATAATTATTTTTCTTTAGTTTACCTAGTTCTTACTTTATTTATGCCATATTTAGTCAAGAAGTCAAGACCTTTTTTTTCTGTAAATTGTGTTGGTCATGCAGAACTCTAAATGTAGCTTTAGCAACCGAATCTAATTTTATTTCTTCGTCTGTATCGTCAGTCTAAATCTCTGCAATATAATTGGACTCGTTACACGTGTTCATACATAGAAATAAAATCATTTACATACATAAACACCAGAGAATACGAAAGATCCAAAGAGTTCTTTTTAGAAAAGTGTTCAGATGGTGTGTATGTCTTTCTTTTTAAGTGTAATACACCTCTTTTCTCAGCTAAAACTGACAGGTGCATTGAAGAATTACTCTGATGGTCAAAGAGCACTAAATTTCAATTCCCTTAGAAAACGCCGAAAATATTGTGTGGCAGTAATGTTCATCAAAACTGAAAGCTTTTATTTAAAACTAGCATCAGCAGTCGTACTAGCTGTCCCTGCCTCTTAGAATGTAGGATTCACTGAACAAAGAGAAGATTAATGCTTGTGCTTATAAGTAGAAGGGCCTACATTTGTTCAACGGTGCCCACCAGTCAGAGGTTTTACCTTCTCATGGTAAGAATTATGCAAGTGCTTCTTATTTAAATTCTTCAGACTAACCCAGATTATTTCTCTTTGAAACTGATAGGGAAACACTCATGGGAGCTAGTCCATCCACTGGTCTCCTATGCTCCAGCCAAGGGAAGGTAACATGTGGAATTCCAGCCCTCTTCTGTGTCTTTCCACAACCTGGGGAAAAAAAAACAATGATGGAAAGGACTGTTATAACTTAATTTACTGTGACCTTTCATCGTTTTCATACTTAACAATTGCTTATTTTGGTTCCCCGACTGATTAATCTGTCTCCAGCTGCTTAACAACAGAGATTGGTAGTGGGGAGGCATTACGAAATACAACATCAATTCCAATTAAACTGATCCAAGAAAAGATGCTTGGCTGTCCAGGCACATTCTTCACAAGAACATCTAAACTTGTGTTCTCAGGGAAATGGCTTCAGGACCAATAAACCACATATTCTGCTTTGGTATGATGTATTCTGTTAAATGTCACCCTTGAGGAGTAATGCAAAGTGCATTGGCTGCTGTCCCCGGTTTATGTCTTGTGACGACTCAGTAGCTCACACTGCTGTTGCTGTTATGGCTCCCAAAGTATTTTGAGTCTTTTTTCAGCTGCTGTATATCCCCTCTGTTGCAAAGAAAACTGATTTTCATGCACCAAGCATATCCATCATAGTTCCGTCCTCTCAGCCTTTCACATTTGACGTGTTAGGGAATTGGCAATCATCAACAGATGGTGCAAATTAGAATGTCATTATGTTCCTTTAAATTTTCTCCAGTGGCAGGTTATTTCTCTAATAAATCCATGGGTTAAGAAAACACAATACTTCCCTTCCATTGACCCATTCACCTTTAGTCTTAAAATAAGTCTAAAAATCAAGGCGAGCAAATCCATGTATTTTTCTAACTGATTTCATTGCCCAGGTAGCTATTCCTTAATTTATCCCTTAATCTAATATTTTATCCCTTAGTTTTATCCCTTAATCTGGAAGCTGACAAGGATAAAATCTAATGTCTGTTATTATACCACAAAATTATCAGGTATGAACCAGTCATCTAAAACTCTTGAATGAGAATGAGGAATAGTGAACTACAGCCTGAAGAGGGAAATGTACAACTGCATCACTGACTACTTACTGAAAGCTTAAAGCAAAGGAGTAACTTAGGAGGAGGAAGGCTCTTAAAAAGGGAAGATTCAAATTATTTGTGAGTCAGTAATCAAAGGTAACAAAACACTAGGATTAAAAACCTAGTTGCTCTTGTTGAAGTGGATTGTGGAAACAAGGTCTGGATTCTTGTACAATGCTTATTAAACGAGGATAATACTTCTTACTACTTAATTAGTTTGAGATAAATCTCATTAATTTGTTATTTCAGTCATTTCCTTGTTAGCAGGTTGTTGGCAGCTAATGAACCTGCTATCAGATTAAAAATAAATAAAGGTTAAAAGCTGAAAAATTGTGAAGCATAAGTTACTTTAATCTCATAATTCACAGGAAAAGGAAGTTATTCTCTAGATTAAAATAAAAAGTCCTGATTATGTTTCTCACTTAAACTAGCAATTTACTACAGGCAAATATTTTTCAGGGAAGAATTTGATGTTCCCCAGCTAATCAGACATCTCTATCTGTTTCAATATCAGCTTGGAATACAACACTATTTCAATACTAGTTCTACATTTGAATCATTGTCTGCTTGCCATTTATTTTTACCTTCGGACACTCAAATCCAT
This sequence comes from Rhinopomastus cyanomelas, assembly GCA_013400115.1. Lineage (NCBI taxonomy): Eukaryota > Metazoa > Chordata > Aves > Bucerotiformes > Rhinopomastidae > Rhinopomastus > Rhinopomastus cyanomelas. The sequence continues at coordinate 26,125 of VXBP01000501.1, read as the reverse complement.
TTAGAGAAAACTTACAAGGAATCCACAAATGGCAGCAAAGAAAATATAAAGCCCTCAAAAAAACCCCACACAAACAGAAACCCCAAATATAGTTAAAATTCTTTGCTGTTCCTCTCATTTATTAACCAGCATGAATTTTCTTTTCTTCATTTTTTCATTAATGAGGGATTTGACACTGTCGGAGCGTGCTAGTTGTGACTGGTTTTGAGCTCCCAAATTTTGAAGGGAAAGTTTAAATAAATAAACAAATAGATTTAAACAGGCTGCACAGATGATGTCTTGTAAGGCACTTTGCTTTGCAGTGTTTCATTCGGTACCAGCTTATTGAACACTGTCCTTTTAAACATTGATTATGCTTTATCTGTTCTGGAAACAAATGTAATTACAGGGCTTGTCTTCACACACTTCTTCTGGGCTTGCACTTGTGTAGTGAGTTAATTGTCTGTAATGAAATTACTCTTGATTTTACCTGAGCTGCAAATCCAGTCTATGAAACACTCGACCTGGCTCCTGCAAGCACGTGCACTGAAGTTTGCAGGATTTTACTGTAGTCAAGTACTACGTAAGCATACATTTGTTTTTTCATTTATATTGTGAAAGAACAGATTTATAGTTTCCTTTTTATTTCCCACAAAGTTTTGCATAGACCCTTCTTGAGCTATGTAGCTACAAAACACATCCTTGTGCTGTACAAACCAGCCTAGGACAACATCTACCCCCACCCATCTTTGTGTCAACTTTCAGTGGGAGGACTCCTTTCTCTGGAAAACACCCTTTTATTAGACTGCTGGAGGAAAACAAAGAAGCTGCTTTAAATCAAAGTCCATTCTAGCAACTTAATATTTGTTATTTTTTTAAGATTCCTTTCAAAAAGAGTGAAAGAAGCGTGGGCAGTTGTATCTATGAGAAGACCCTTTGCCATCAGGGCTTCAGCACAATATCTTTGAAAGGCTCTTTTTACAAATGCTAGTGTTTGAAAAGGACAAACAGGGAAATAACCTCAAAAGGGATGACAATAGGATATAGAGAGGAAGTGGGTGGGTTAATGCGTCTGAGAAGCAAAGCTCCTTATCCAGACCCTGAAGAGCTTTAAAGTTGTATTTAGCAACAAAAGGAGTTATGGAACAGGGCATAATTTTCCCACAAGATTTTTATCTTTTGATGTTTTGGAATTTATTTTTTTAAAGAAAGGCAGATAGTTTTAATTTGATAGTCTGAAACTTTGTGTAGTAGAGTATGTCTGTTTATAGATAAGGTGCCACCAACATGCTGATGTGTACAAAATCAATTGAACTGAACAACCACTGGGAAAGCTCTGAGGAAGTTTGAAAACTATGGAGTACTCTTTGAACATACATTCCTTGCCTGCTCCATGTATGTGAAGTCTCTCTGTACATTCTAGAGACCCAGTCTTGACTCAGTTTTAAGACTACACCTGCTATTGTCCTAAAGTTTTGCAAAGCACAGAGAAGCTTGACATGAGCTGCCAAATGCATACAATTGTAATCTTGGTAAGGTGACCCAAATCTAGGATTCTATGTTCAGAGTGTTCATTGACGGGAAAATGAAGTAGCCTAGGACATAGCGGTCCTCTCAGAGGATGTCTCCACTGTTACGGATGTCTCCACTGTTAGAGCTCTTCTGGAATCTTCCAAACTTTACACAAAGCCACAGAATGAAGTATTATTTTTGTATAAGGTAAAGAAAGTAGTGAAGGACAAATCTTCTTTACTTTTAAATTAGAAGCAAAGTATTCTTAGTCCATGTGCCCTGTGCAGGTTGTTCATACTGAGAAACTCATTTCTTGGGTACATGCTCTTTAGCTATTGCATACAAACACCGTTTTATCCTCCTGGGATGTGCCTTCCTCTTCACGGCTCAGGTAGAGAGACCCATTTATAATGAGAAGTCAGCACTCGACAATATCCTCCATACAGTTCCTATAATGACATTTAGTTCCATATGCATACAGATTTATCTGGCTTCTAATTATCTGGACTATCCTACACTGCTTATTACACCACGTGTAGGCACAACAGAGGTGACAGGGCTTGTGTTCAGAAACCTCAACTGTAGAACATACTGAAGAGCAGCTGAAATCCAGTATCTTTTTGGTCAATCATTTTAAAGCTTGAGGAGGACTTGGAAACTGATAGCCCTGTGCTCACCTTCCCAGTAATTTTGTGCAAATATTTCATACTACATCATGAGTGGAAAAAAACCCCCCATTATTTCAATAAAGTTAGAACTGGTCACCTAAAAATTTAATGACAATTACCTTTATTATTATTTAGTGTCTTTTCTTTCTGTGGTCATGGAGAGGTTAATTAATATTTAAATCTCTTCAGACTAAGCCAAGCTCTGTGGCCATGTTATTCTGTACTTTTGCTAACAAAGCTAATGCCCTCAGGTGAGGGGTTGGGGGCAACAGGTGCAAGCTGGACCAGCAGAAGTAGTGATCCTGCTGTGTCAGGGGGATTGGACTAGATGATCTTTCGAGGTCCCTTCCAATCCCTAATGATTCTATGATCAAAACATAAGGGAAAACTTTTTTACAGAGCACCGGAATGGGCTACCTGCGGATGTTGTGGAGTCTCCTCCTCTGGAGACATTCAAAACCCACCTGGATCCAGTCTTCCTCAGTTTTAAAATCAAAGAAAGTCTTCCAAAATCACACCAAAAAATGATATTTAAAATTGGTTTAGTAATTTCATCATTCTCACGCCAGTAGTTCTCATAAATTACCAGACATCTACCATCAACTGCTTCTAAGTTCTGAATACATTTGGGATTGAAGTTTTTCTACTTCTGTAAGAACTGTTTGTGAGATGTTTCTGACTCTGCCATAGCAAACATTTTATTTCTAATATCCTTCTCTAACTGATCTGTGGGGACAGTTTTCATAGGTGCAAAGGGATGTACAATAGAAACTCTCTAGATACCCCTTTCCGTTTGAGGTCTTTAAGGGGAGTCATCGTTCTCCACCAGCTCTCACTACTGCACAGCATCAACAACCATATCACTTTTATGGTCCTTTCCAAAAGACTCCGTATGGTTTTTAGTGTCAGTGGTAGTCACGCTGGGTCTTCAACATGAACTTATGTTGACTGTTGCATCTTTTTTCTTTAGATGGAAAAAATGTGATTGAGGGAGTGAACATCTCCCTGATGAGGAAAGGGTGAGAGAGCTGGGTCTCTTTAGCTTGGACAAAAGGAGAGTGAGGGGTGAACTTACTGATGTTAATAAATATGGAAAGGATGGGTGTCAGGAGGATGGAGCCAGGTTTTGCTCAGTGTCATCCAATGACAGGACAAGGGGCAATGGGGTCAGCTGGAACATGGGAGATTCCACATAAATATGAGAAGGAATTTCCTCACACTGAAGGTGACAGAGCACTGCAACAGTCTGCCCAGAGAGATTATGGAGTCTCCTTCTGTGGAGATGTTTAAAACTTGCCTGGACATGTTCCTGTGTGATCTAGGTGATCCTGCTGTGGCAGTGGGGGTCGACTAGATGACCTTCTGAGGTCCTTTCCAACCCCTAACATTCTGTGATTCCATGAGAGTGTAGGCCCACTTGTTTGTGGGATGGAGGTGGCTTATACTGATGGTTCTAGCAACATTCCAAACTGAGAATTGTAGCAATCCTACCCTTCCTCACATTGGGCTTTCCTATACTACAGTTACACACAAAACTGCAGGTACAAGGCAGCTGAAAGACCTTTCTTCAGATAGAAGCATAATCCTACCCAACAGTAATAATCACAGCCCAAGGCCATGCTGGTGAGACAGGGCAGAAGCACTGACACTGTTCCAGCCCTGAAACTGACCTGGTAAATGGCTTCAGAGAGGAGGGGAAAAGTCAAAACAAACACAAGAATGATAAATTAACTGGAAACAGTATCATGTGAGTTTGTCAATTTGTTATAAGTGTTTTTTGAAAGTATTTAATTGTAAAGAGACAGGTAAATGATGGTAAAATAAAAATGGTAAGAGACAGAGAGACAATAAAACATTTTAAAAAAAAGAGTAAAATTGTGAAGGAAGCAGAAAGAAAGAGGCTGATGGAAAGACTAACAAGTGTTGGAATGGGAGAAAATACTGATCACAGCACAAGGACAAACAATGCAGCTCATTCCAGAGGAAATAGTGTCAGGATCTGCTGATAGCACTGCTCACATGTCTGTGCTAGCTTCAATCTTTAGGGAAACTGATAAAGAAACAATAAAGAGGAAAAATCTAAACATGATCCTGAGTTTCACAGGTCATATTGAAACCTTAAATTGTGTGAATTTACCCCTGAGCTTTCTTTTGTTGACAACATATTGTCATCTGGTTTGGTACTTCATAGCAGAGGCTCTAACCTGCTTGTTCCTTGTGACATGGAGAGCAGAAACTGAAGTGCCAAGTAGCCACAAAACTGCTGCTTCTTTACATTCATTGAGGGTAGCCCACATGCTCATGTATTTGTATGTGAAAAGGGGACATGGGAGGGAATCTGCCCTGCAGGTGCTAATGGCTTCCATATTGCTCTGTCAGATTGCCCCATTACTTCTCAGAGATTAGTTCATAGAATCACTAGCGATTGGAAGGGACCTCAAAAGATCATCTAGTCCAATCCCCCTGACACAGCAGGATCACCCAGACCAAGTCACACAGGAACATATCCAGGCAGGTTTTAAACATCTCCAGAGGAGGAGCCTCCACAAATTAAATCTCTCTGGAATTTTTTATGCCATCCTGTATACTGAAAAGACACTAGACTGTTTACCAGAGCTTCTGATTTTGCATCAGTAAAAGCCCGTTAGGAGAAAAGTACATGGGAGCATCAATTCCCATAAATTAAATTAAAAAAAAAAAACCCTTTGGACAATTAGTTCAGACCAACATTAAAAGAAAATTTTGTGTGCATGTCAGGTTCTTGGACAGCCTCAAAGTAGTCATCTGGATTGACTTCATTATGGGCTCTGCAGTACCTACGAGAGAGGGAAATAATGTGAGACAGAGTAATAATAACCCCTGAACAATGACGTCTTTATCTCAACACAACAACAAATCACAGGCAGCTATCCTTTAATCAAACATACAGGCATCAGTGTAACTGTATTCAGCACAGCCAAAGCATAAAGGCACACAGAAGAGAGAAAACTACACAACATGAAGGGAGCCCAATGTCATGGATGTAGGCTTCAGTAGGAGCATGAATACTGACTTGACAGCACAATAAATACAGACTGTAAATCCTTTCCTTTTTAAGCCAACAGAACTTTCTCATCGACTTAATGGGCAAGGAAACAGTCTGGTTTTCTCCAACCCTGCTGCTTTCTACAAGTCTGATTCGTGTTCTGCACTTCAGTTTCTAGCCTATGTTCTCTACCTTCATCCTGAAGATTTCTGTTAACTCACGTTATAAGTTTATGTTTGACATTTTCCTCTTCTGGTAATGCTTTTCATTTGCTCCCTTTCCCACAATGATTTTTTTAAAATAAACAAAAGCATTGCTGTATCTTCTGTGCAGATGTTCAGGTAAATATCAATGAAGACCAAAGGAAAAAACTGGTTTATGAAAAGTCCTTCCTATGTCTGGTGAATGAAATAATCATTCATTGACTTTGCCAAGTAAATAATATGAATTATTATTACCAAATAATAATTACTGAGTAATTATTCTTTGAATTATTACCAAACATTAATTGGCTTTTTTCCAGGTATTAATTTCTACCTAGAACTTTAGGTTCAGATCCTGATTTAGTAAAATTATTTACTAGTGGTAGATTTCAAGAGTATAAACACTAGACATGAACTGAAAGTCTCATAGAAAAATTTCCTCCATTAAAATCTGCTTTCAGTTCCAAACAAAATAACAAGCATGGATTTCTTTCAAATATAGTTTACTACGATGTTTACCTCAGAAATGAATCAGTATTTGTAGAAATTAAAAGAGTTTTTAAAAATTGTTAATTTTTTTTATTATGAGTAGACCTCAGTAAATATTTTAAGAACTATTTTTACAAGCATTGACTAAGGTGCCATGAGTACTATCAGGAAAATGAAAATGAGCCCAATCTGAACTTTGTTAATCAAAAATGATTTGAAGCTTGCTGTCAATAATATTTCCTTTTCCTTTCCAATGTCTTTAATGAACAACTTCACTGACTTTGATAGAGCTGTTCCCGTTCTTGAACTTAGGCTTGTACTTAAATCTCTTGTTTAACAAACGTGGTGTGGTTTGTTCTGTGTTGTTGGGTTTTCTTTAGTCTCATACCTGCATCTCAGCAGCAGCACTCACCTACTCTTAGCTATCTCAAGGTTATACACCTAGTCTCAGCTAGTAATCCAGTCTTCTTCTGTGGTCAATGGAGTAAGATAGTTATCTCAAAAGGGTAATTCCTTCCATCCAAAGATAAGGTATTTGTGACTGGTGAGATGAATTGCCCTTGGAAGGCAATGTGTTTGCTTGGATTGTAAAGGGGAAAGAAATAGCTGCTATGACTAGAATCTTAAAGGCTCAACAGCAGTTGTTTGGAGTGAAGAAACCTTTGCAAAATACTAACAATGGCTTAATTTTTGCAATAGTCTTAATTTTGGTGACTATTCTCTCGGTAGTTGGGGAAGCACCTCATAGCAAGAAATGAAAAAATAGGTACTGAGCTGTATGTAAAATTTTATTACTTTTTATTATTTGCTATTGATTCTCCCACACTGATAACTCCTGAAGAGTTGTCCTTCTTCTTTAACTCTACTTATCAACACTATGCTGGTTCTGTATTAGATGAATTCCACTCAAATGATGAATGGATTTAATTTTTAACTCTTTTTTAAAAAAAAATTATTACTCCTTAAATAAGAATTTAAGAAATCATAATTTTTTTTAAAAAAGAGTTAAAAATTAAATCCATCCATAAGTAAGAATTAAATCAATTCATAAGTAAGAATTTAATAAGAATTTAAGGTGTCCCCTTGTGAAGCAGAAGAGTGTCAGTGTTCCTTCTAAGCACTGATTGGATTAGAACAGGTTTTCCCCTTTATAAATATTTAAATTATTTGCGTTTTTTAAATAAAAAAGAAGACAATTTAAAAAACCAGAATGAATAGTTTTTTTCCTCCTGTAATGCAAGTCAGATTTCCCACTCTCTATCCTACCTGTGATGAGCCAACCTTCCTGTTAGATGCTGTCACATTGTGCCAATAGGTGGCACTAGAAATGACTTGATTCTTGTTTAAAAAAAAAAAGTGACAGTGACAAGAGACTCATCTTTTTATCAGTGCAGAAGAGTACTAAAAGAAAACAAGATCTTACAGAGACTGGAGAGAAGTAAAATAGCAGTGCTGGCATGGCCTGCAGCTCTTTCCTGAAACTATTTGATCTTTAAGATGTAAAGGTAATATTGCCTAATGAATTTGTGTTTCTCTTTTTGTACTGCATGTCCTCACTGCAGAAATGTAGGTGACATGGGGGCTTGGGCTATCTTCCTGCTGGCTTAAGTGGAGAATATTTGAGTGGCTGAAACAGAGCTTCTTTCCCCACTGAATAGGTGTTAGATCTGGTAATTAACACGATCTTCTGTGGTATCACAAGGCATGTCTTGGCAGTATGCAAATTCATTATTATTTTGGCAAATTTTCTCTAGAGTTCTATAATGATATTTTGCAACCAAAAGCTTTTAATTGGCTTCGTACACTAAGCACAAAATATTAATGGAATATTAATGATGGGATTTTTCACAGAATCTTTGGAGAAATTGTCCAAACCCTTCTTTATGATGCCTCTCATTTATGTTGTTTATTAAGACAAATGGGAATTTGAATGAATTGGTCAGGTTCTTTTGCCCTCTAAACTCCCTTAAAAAAGACTGAGTACAGCCAAAATGTTCCTGTAGATGGGAATCCAGTTCCTTCATCCAAACTCAGTCTACAGGGACTGTCTCAGATACTCAATACATAAGGAATCATAGGATCACTAGGGATTGGAAGGGACCTTGAAAGATCATCCAGTCCAATCCCCCTGCCACAGCAGGATCACCTAGACCAAGTCACACAGGAACACATCCAAGCGAGTCTCAAACCTCTCCAGTGAAGAAGGCTCCACAATCATTTTAATGTAGTATGTATGGAATAGTTTTCATTTAGTATGTAATAAATACAGATGATTTTTACAGAAGCTGCATTTTCAGTCTTCTCTGGGCTTAGGCTGAGATATACATGACACTTTGTCTCAAGATGAGTTGTAAAGGTTCATATTCTTATATATACTCACGGGTGACATGTTTACTTTTTACAATGATCTTCCTTTAGATATTTAATAGCACAGACTTGGAAGCAAGCAAACAGTATTTTTTTTCTAAATACAGATCCTTCCCTACCTCTGTATGTTCTCTACAGCTGATTACTCATTAGTTTCTCTCAGTTCAGTAATGAGAATGCTATATTTAAAATAGACAGAATGTACGGTGTGCTGGTCACTGCCATAAATTGCTGCAGCTTCATATATTAGGCCACTTGAAGAAAATATTATCAATAGTGGGAAGGAATTGATGCTTTTGCAGCTGCTTGAATAGGTGAATGATATATTGGGATTTCAGGAAAAGTTTATTCACAAAACTTTTTCCACCCGCATGCACACTGTGGCCAAGGAGCTCAAGCATGTAAGGTCCAGCTTGGTTAACAGATGGTGTAAACTACATCTGCTACCAAGTGCAGAATCACAGAACATTAGGGGTTGGAAGGGACCTTGAAATATCATCCAGTCCAATCCCCCTGCCACAGCAGGATCACCTAGATCAGGTTGCACAGGAACACATCCAGGCGGGTTTTAAATGTCTCCAGAGAAGGAGACTCCACAACCCCCCTGGGCAGCCCCTTTCCAGTGCTCTGTCACCCTCAACATAGGACTTGAGAGCCAACTCCATTCAGAAATAGGTAGACATCCCACTTTCAACGAGAAGAGAGACAATAAAAGGAACCTCACAGTGGATATAGCCACAGTTCTATTAAATGATGATGGAATAACTGTTCAGCTACCATCAGTACAGTCCACTAGTACCTCTCCTCCTGAGGACAAACTCCCATGAAGTTTAGCCCTCTTATCTATTGAAACAGGCCTTTTTGGCAGACTGAGACCAGATTCATCCTAGCTTTTAGACAAGCTAAGCTGTGTGTATCTGCAGTCACACCATGCATCGATATAAATCAGGAAAACTTTTAATATTTAGAAAAATATTAAAAGTCTCTCACATACACACTCTGTTTTTTCATATCTTCCTTACTTTGGAACTGGAAGTACTTCAGTAGCTATAAGCAATCAACAAACATAGGTATCTTGGATTTTAGACTTTATTCTTGTGAAATATGTTGTTCTAACTCAAGCCAAACATGAAGATGAGTGATTAATGCTTCAAAGGCAATTAGAACTCAGTGGAAGCTGGCACCCAAATACCCAGAAAATTCTCTAAGAATGCATCACATCAAAATGAAAGTAAGTGGAAGCCTGATTGTGTGACATACTGAATAGCTTCAGCTTCGCTGAAAGTCCTCGGAGTGGGTGAGCAGAAGCATGAGAGAGATAACACCTTTCATGGCTGAGCTCAAGATGAATTAATGCAATATACCTAGTGTCATGTCTCACTGCTTAATTGACTACCTCTAGGTATAATATAGCTGGCTTTATCACAGAAAAATCATTTTGATTTATTTGATGTATTGTATATCATCAGGAAGTGTGCATGAGGATTTTACTGTCCTGAGTAGCTGCGATAGGTTCGAAGGGTGCGGATAATGCCTCTCATCATATGCAGTACTAACCTATTATGACTATTACCCTGAAACTTTCAACTTTCATGAGTTTTATTTTTTATTGTACTTTCTTCACATTGCCCACTCTGCATGTGCAAGCTGAGTAGTGCTTTTGGCATGGAGAAGTGTACTGTAAATATTCCCAAGCTGTAGTCAGAACAGTGCAGCTGGAAATATTGACTATAATATAAACTTGGATTATAACAATTCAATCTGTTGCTAATTTATTGTAAGCAATTGAGTTGTTAATTTTTCTCTTTGTCTCATAAAACTCAAGGTCTGTCTTGGTAGGTCAAGTATCTGAGCCATGCTCTCTAAGTCAAAGTAGCTCTATCAGATTAAAAAAAATATTGATGTGTTTAATGAACTTCATCTGTTTCCTCATCTTTTCCTAAATCTTCTGCAATTATTAGAAGACTAATCTGTGGGTGTTTATCACTCCTTTAACTCCCAGTGAAGACATGTTTGTGTCACACTTTTCCGTTCTGGTGCAGTCACTTGTATTTCAGATCAGTGGGAAAATCAGGAAAACTGGATGACTAGAATCTGAGGCAGGCATGCCACAGTTTAGATGTGACCATGACTCTTTCACTTTCTCTTGTTGTTCTTGCTTCACAGAACATTAGGGGTTGGAAGGAACCTCAAAAGATCATCTAGTCCAGCCCCCCTAGGATCATCTAGATCAAGTCAGGGCATTTAGAGCTTGGTACCACTGCCTACCACATTTCTTCCACCTGAAGCCTTGTATCAATTGTACCTGGCTAGTGGAGGTATTCAAGACTTATCCCGTGGATGTGGAAGGAGCTCGAGAGAGGTTCTTCTCCCCCTCTACTCTGCCCTGGTGAGACCACATCTGGCATATTGGGTCCAGTTGTGGGCCCCTCCATTCAAGAGGGATGTGGAGCTGCTGGAGGGAGTCCAGCATAGGGCAACAAGGATCATGAGGGAAGCGGAGCACCTCTCTTATGAGGAGAGGCTGAGGGAGCTGGGTCTGTTTAGCTTGGAGAAGAGAAGAGACTGAGGGGGGACCTCATTAATGTTTACAAATATTTGAAGGGTTCATGTCATGAGGATGGAGCCAGGCTCTTCTCAATGTCATCTAGTGATAGGACAAGGGGCAATGGGTACAAGCTGTCCTTCACTGGAGATGTTGAAGATGCGCCTGGATGTGTTCCTGTGCGACTTGGTCTAGGTGGCAGGGGGATTGGACTAGATGATCTTTTGAGGTTTATCTATGATTCTATGATTCCATGAAATAAGTTGGTCTGAGAAATATTTCCACCTGAATATGTTTTTCACAGCAGCAACCTACTATTTGACAGGGTGCACAGCACTTTATTTCAAAGGGCATTCTAAGTCAAGCATTTCATCTGATCATGTCATGATAATGTATTCATCAAGTTTAGAGACCCTTCTCTTCTTAAATGCTCAACAGAGTTGTTTTCCACATAAATATTGCTGGTAATACATGAGATTTACTCAGGAGAAAAGCTGCAACTGATTCAAATACAGAGGGAGCAGTATCGTATAGAATGGTCTTACGTTTAGTAGGATGCTGTAGTTTTACAGTCTGATATGTAAGCAATAACCATTGAATTAAAGGATGTACAGAAGATACTGAAAAAAAATCTTTCAAGGTTAAGCTTGGTGAGCTGGGTGATCCTTTTTCTTCACTGTTTTGAAACTGAGTGGTTGTCTGGCAATACTGACGACACTGAACTTTCTACAAGTGACTTCAGAAAGTCTGTTGGAGTAAAACGAAAAGATCCTGAGATTACTATAGAGTGTGAAATTAGAAAATAAATCTCAAAATATGAATATTAACCAAAAAAATCAATATGGAGTCCTTAAAAGGACACTTAGAGCTAAAACATTTGCAAAAGCCTGTCCATAATTGCAATCTCACCACTTTATATCTACTTGCTGTTATTATGGCTTCACTTGTGCTAGGCTGGCGCTGGAGGATAGTTTCTGCAGGAGAAGAATAGTTGTAGTAAAGTGAAACACTGAAAAGATTATATTTTCAGTATTTCACAAGCCAATTTAAGACTCTCTGGTATTGTACTGAAAGAACAAGTGCTGACTACTGGGTTTTAAATGATTCCTTTGCTTTTAGCTGCATTTCCTGAAGTTTAAACTTTTCAGTTATCTAAAGGACTCTGCACAGTTATGAGACATTGATAGAAACAATCATTTTCTCTCCTGCTTGGCACTTTTTCTTTCAAGAAAAAGACAAAAAAAGGGAAGAAATATTAAAAATCAGCAATTAGGACAGAGATGTTTATTTTCTGTTGAAAAGGTAGGAGCAGGGATAGTCCTTGCTAAGGCAATTTAGGAAATATTTTTTAGTTTGCTTGTAGCAACACTTTTGGTAATTTTTTCCAAATATACATCAACAAACATTTGGAGAGAAGAGGATAAGTATCTCTGAATGCCCTGAAAATCCTGAGAGTAGTGTCTAGAGTATCAGCAGAGAGATCTAAATCTATAGAACTAAATTGCAGCACAAATATGCCCGTTCAGTTGAAGGGTCTGCTGCACTGCCATGGGCTTCAGGATACTTTTCCATTTATAGGGAGATTGTAATGGAATCTATCAAGTAGTCTTGGTCAAAATGTAGCACATTAAGAATTCCTATTGTGCCGGCATCCCCTCTGGTGTATCTTGAGCTGGTCATGCATATCAATAGGGCTCTGAGTTCTTTAAGACTAAATTAAGACTAAATTCTGCTTTATTCTGGCTTTTTAGTTATTCACACCACACCCACCCTGTATTTCTTCCCCAGCAATTGTCTGTGCCTGCCAACAAGGTGTTTAGCATGAAATAATCAGGTAGATTGGATTCAAATGCTTATTGCTCATCTGCTCTTCTTCCACAAAGATTACAGCTTCCTGGCATCAAGTAATTGTTGAGGTGTAAATCTGTGCTTCCTTGTCCCCATTTCAGATCTCTGCAACTACATCCATGTGAAAAAAAATCCAGTCGCCAGAAAACCTAGAGAAAATTGTTCTGCAAGAGTTTTGAGACCTGGGAATTGTTTTCAAAAATAATAAAAATACATTATCTCCTATTATATTCCCTAAGGCAAGTGTATTAAACATATCTAATTCATCAGATTTAGTAGGTCCCAGTTAGCATACAGTGATGTGTCAAATACAGTGTGCTGCAGCCACCAGGGAGCTAGGATGATTCAGATGAGCGCAGAGAGCTCACACAAGAGTCTCCGGATCTTAACAGCCGATGTTAGGTCCATGATGAATCTCTTTTGGGAACTATGGAAGGGAATAAGGCAACCCCAAACAAAAAGAAGATTAATAGCTATGTGCTATTAATGCGTGGAGCAGGCAAGATAGATTTTGTACTTCCCTTGTAATTTCTGTGTGGAAATGACATTTTGTTTCCTCTATACATGTGAGTGGGCTCCTGGTATAATAAGTCCATGATGTTATATCGAAGCCTTCAGGTACTACCACTGTAATAGCATCTATTCTGGCACAAATTCATTTAGTCTGAAATCTTCACTCAAAGAAGTGACAGGCAGACCAGAAGCTTTGCAACCCCAGAACTTTCCTGCTGCTTGTGGCAATAAATTCTGTTACTTTCAAAGTCCTGGAGTCTCCACAAGCAGAATCAGACCAGTCAGACTTCAGGCAGGGAGGGATGGGAATGGGAGAGATGGGAATGGGAGGGAAAAGTGCCTTTGACTCTCAGTCCAGAGGGAATATTTTTTTTCCATTTCAACATACTGCAGTGTCTTTTTATCTGTTATCATAATAGTCTTCTAGACTCTACTTCAGAAAGAAAACACTTATGTCAACGGGATTTAGTCCCTTAAGATGTTCAGCCAGCTGGCTGCTTAGGAGACTCAGTCTCTTGCCCAGACCAGCAGGCAACATTTTTTAAGCCAAAGTGAACAGAAGCAGAATGCATGAAATAGCCATAAACCCTTTTTGTCCCTTTCTCCCACTATTTTATTACAAAGACAGAGCAGTGAAAATCTGTACACGTTAAGACTAGCATTTCTTGCATATCAGTAGTCACAAAGAGGAGATCAATACCTTCATATATTTCTAACTGCAGGTTGGAAACCTGCGGTCTGAACTATGACATGTTAATTTTATGTTGGTACAATGCTTTCTGGAAAGAGCGACTGGAGGGCAAAGCATCGCATAATGGGGCCTTGTGGAAAAGATCTGTGCATCATTACAGACTGGAGAATGAAGACATGCCCTGCATGCACATCGCTGTGGCAATAGGGCCAGAAGGAGGATCAGAGGAACAGGCATGCTGGGTGGGCTATCTATCTAACAGGCATGATTATGGAGCAGACCATCTTGACTGCTATCATGTGGCACATAGAGAACAACCAGGAGATCAGGGCCAGTCAGAATGGGTTTCCAAAAGGCAGCTCCTGCTTGACTAACCTGATCTCCTCCCATGACAAGGTGATCCTATTTGCAGATGAGGGAAAGGCTGTGGGCAATGTTTACCTGGACTTTAGTAGGGCCTTTGACACTGTTTTCCACTGCATTCTCCAATTAATTTCCCAAAAAACTGGCATAGAATCATAGAATCATCAGGGATTGGAAGGAACCTCGAAAGGTCGTCTAGTCCAATCCCCCTGCAACAGCAGGATCACCTAGGCCAAGTCACACAGGAACACATCCAGGCTGTGTGTATCCTTCATTGCAAAAGCAACTGGATGAAGCTGGCGAAGGGTCCAAAGAATAAGTCTTAGAGGAGCAGCTGAGGAAAGGGAGGTATTAGGTCTGGAGAAAAGAAGGCTGAGGGGAGATTTTATTGCTCTGTACAACAACCTGAAAGACATTGGACCCACGATGATGTTGGTCTCTTTTCTCTAGTGGCAAGCAAGATAAAAGGAAATGGCCTCAAGTTGTTCCAGGGGAAGTTTAGGCTGTATATTAGGAAAAACTTCTTTACAGAAAGTGTCAAACATTGGAATAACTGCCTAGGGAAGGAGTTGAGTCACCATCCTTGTGGGTATGATCTACTTGAGAGAGTGCAATGCCCAGCAACAAAGATGATGAGGGGAGTGGAACATCTCCTTAATGAGGAAAGACTGAGAGAATTGGGTCTCTTTAGCTTGGAAAAAAGGAGACTGAAGGGTGACCTCATTAATGTTTATAAACACACAAAGGGTGGGTGTCAGGAGGACGGAGCCAGGCTCTGCTCAGTGTCATCTAATGATAAGAGAAGGGGAAATGGGTGTAAGCCGAAGGTTCCACTTAAAAATGAGAAGGAACTTCATGGTGAGGGTGACAATGCACTGGAACAGGCTGCCCAGGGGCGTTGTGGAGTCTCCTTCTCTGGAGATGTTCAAAAGCCACCTGGACATGTTCCTGTGCGGCTTGATCTGGGTGATCCTGCTGTGCAGGGGGACTGGACTAGAAGATCTTTTGAGGTGCCTTCCCATCCCTATTGTCCTGTGATTCTGTGATGCTGAAGGGTGTGCTCTAGTGGTGATCTGACAGTGCTGGGTTAATGGTTGGAACTGATGATCTTAAAGATCTCTTCCAACTGAAAGGATTCTGTGACTCTATGATTACAGAAAGACTGAAAACTGTATAAAGTATATGTATGATAACAGCAATAATCAGGCAGTAGCTATTGAGTGAGCCCTATACTCCCTGGAAGTATAGATTAAGAATTTAGGAGTGCTTACACCAGAGAACAGAAAACAAAGCCGTAAATCACTGCAGATCTCTAGGTGTTCTGGGGTACTTATTTCTGTACAGTATCATCTGGATGTTAGTGTGGCATTTAAAACCAACACTTTTAAAACTGGAATTTTTATTCTTGTAAGAGGTAATTAACCCAAGGAACTCTCTTCTGCATAATATTTTGCAGCGATTCTAATGCAAGCCTCAAATCAGATTAACCTTTTGTAAGACTCAACATTGTACAGAACCAAAAGAAATCAATCTTTATGCAGCAGGACATCAGCTGGTTATCAGCTGACAAGAGCAAAGAACCAGTGCTTTAATTTAGCTAAATCTTTTGTTACCCTCTGAAAAGTGAGCATGACAGTAGAACAGTACTTCTTTGTTCAGTGTTTCTCAATAACACCCAGATCATTTTTGTGTTACTTACACTCTATAACCTGCAATCTCTATCAGCTCAGCTGATATCTGAATGCCTGACTGCATCCTTTTGCGATATGCCATTTGGCATCTCCAGTGGATAATGAAGTTTCTACACAAACAGTATACAGAACTTCCACTGCACGGGCAAGTACAACTCCCCAGCTGCCATGCAGAGGCCATCAGATCAGTGGCAAGGCTGGGCAGTGTGCGCCTCTTTCTGTGACAGAGTCAACACGTAATTGCAGCAGGTACTGACTTAAACTCAGATGCCTTAAAACTCAGCAGCAGGACTCGTAGAGTGCAATGAAGATATTAAAAGCCAGTGCTATTTTCCTGAACAAATTAATTCTTGAGTTCCCCTTCTTATTTCCTGAAGGTGTAAATTAAATGTTTAGTGGCTATAAGATTTGCTTGTACTGCCCACAGGGAGGGAAGAATTTGCAAGCCCCATTTGTTATCTCTGAGAACATAAAATGACAAGTCACAATTACAATTCAGCTCATTTTCTCAAAGTTAAATTTATTGAAATATATATACATACACTTCAAAATATACATATAGTATATATATACACTATATAAGTATATACACTATACAAGTATATAAGTAATAAATATAGAAGTAATATATATACAAGTGTATATATATAAGCATATATGTATACACTTCAATATATATTCTTCTCTGGTGTGAGGGACTAGATAAGACCTTTCAGTCAGTGCAAAGAGTTAAGTGGAATGAGTCAGACACCGTTGTTCCTTATTTCTTGAAGTTTAAAGAGTGTGAAAAAAGGAGTTAAATTATAAAGATCTAAACATGACTGTGCGAAGCATCTACCTTTTCAAGGAATGCTCTAAGACTTTGAACCTGTGACCTCCTTGTAAAGGTAGACTTGTAAGCAATAATAATAATAACAGCAATAATAATGATTTCAGGCCTCCACATGTAAATAAAAGCTATTTGTAAAAAGCAAGTCTTAATGTGAAGACATAATGTTAATTATGGGGATTGTATTATTTAGCCTATTCAGATATTGGTGGGATTTCTTATTCAAGTGAAAAGCACAGTCACAGAGTTGTTTCCAGGTTGAGGGGTAAAAGTGAAATGAAGTCTAGGTTCTGAGCACTCACCTTTCTAATGGACATTGAAAGATACACTCTGTTCCTGGGGTCCCTAGGAAAGCACTACAGCTTCACGCTGCCAGACTACGCACCTTTCCGACTTCAGTGAACTGATACACACTTCAGTTGTGCAGGGAAGTCAGGCACTGAATTAATATTTTATCTATTCTTGTGTTCTGGGAAAACAGAAAGGTTTATTCTGCCCTAGAGAAAACAGCGGAATTCAACCATGAAGAACAAAGGAAGAAGTAGTTATTAGCATTAAGATTTGTGCATACTTAGTCACAATCAGCCGGCGACACGGAAACACTTGCTTGGTTCAGGCTCTAAGCTGCTGCACCACCACACACTGTTGAAGAATGAAATTTTTGACACTCTTCTTGTGTCTCATGAAGCTGGAGTTTACAGCTTAACACACCACCACCTACGATACTCTGGTGTTATACAAAGATGTGTTTTCTGTTAGATTAGTAAACGGTAATTTGCAATTAAAAGAAATGTAAGAGAACTCTGACCATCTAACTTCTGATAGTACATCAGGAACTTCTTCACAGTGAGGGTGATGGAGCACTGGAAAGGGGCTGCCCAGGGGACTTGTGGAGTCTCCTTCTCTGAAGACGTTTAAAACCTGCCTGGCCATGTTCCTGTGCGACTTGGTCTAGGTGATCCTGCTGTGTCAGGGGGATTGGACTAGATGATCTTTCAAGGTCCCTTCCAATCCCTAATGTTCTGTGATTCTGTGTTCTTATCTTATGTTTATGTCCTTGTGACTCATCTCAGAATATCATTTGCCAGCTTCTGTCCAGAATCCCTAGAAGTGCTAAAGGTCAGGCTGGGTGGCATTTCCAGCAATCTGATCTAGTGGAAGTTGGAACTAGACAATCGTCCTGGTCTCTTCCAACCCAAACTGCGCCCCATGGTTCTCCTGCACAACCTAGGGAAGGGAATTGTTGTAGGAATGTGATGTCTCATAAGCTCGGTGGAAGCACCCTGTATCAACAATACGAGGTGGTCTTGTGCTGACATAGACAGATCTTCTGGGGAACTAGTTTTGGGGTGGCATTTGAGGAGGCATCAGAACTCTTGTGGTGCAGTGTAGAAGCATTCTAGAGCTACAGATGGTGCCTGGCAGCTCCACGCAACACTGCCAGAAGATGATGTGAACAACACTGGATTTTAGCTGTCTCTGAACTTGCTGTTTGTGGGAAAACATTTGTAATGCAAAAGAGAATGTGAAAATGCCCCAGAGTGGAGGTATGTGCAACTTGGTCTAGGTGATCCTGCTGTGGTGGGGGGATTGGACTAGATGATCTTTTGAGGTCCCTTCCAATCCCTAGTGATTCTATGATACTATCATAGATTCTACCATAGATTCTATTCTATGATTAATGCACATCTGAAGATCTTACATCATTATTACTGATGTGGCTGTAGAGAACACAGAACCACAACCCTGTGATTACTATTTGCATCAAAGTATTTTACTTTGAGGCCTTTCTGCTATTTTTAGAGAAAATTTAATTAAAAACCTTGCTCTGCTAGCCTTCAGAAAATAAGCATCCTTATTTCTTGCCTTTTAGCAATATGAACAAGCATTCTTTGCTATTACATAGCCTTCTGGCACTGGAAAATTGTGCTTATTCATGCCAGTGGGCTAAACAAATAATAAGGCAGGCTTGGAAAAATGTCTCAAAACCTAAAAAAGCTCAAACTGAGATCAGCTTCTTAGACCACCAACAACAATATACAGCTAAGAGAAATAATAAACTAAGACTTAGCTTTTAAAAAGTATTTTAATAATTACTCATGATTTCCACATACACATAAAAGTCATACAAATGTTCACAGAAATGCAATTTCAGACCCACTTGTGTGTAGAGGCCATAGCAAGAGATGAGTGATACAGAAATTGTACCTTTAGCCTTCATTTAAAGTCGCATTTAATTTGTTGTCCCTAACGATTGTAACCATGCAACTGATTAGTGCCAGTGGCATTGTAGAAAATTGGAACTAAGACAGTTTCTGGTGACAAGTCTGAGCACAGCTTGAGGCCATTTCCTCCTGTCCTATCCCTTGACAAGAGACCAGCACTAACCTCTCTACAATCTCCTTTCAGGCAATTGTAGACAACAATAAGGTCTCCACTCAGCCTCCTTTTTTTCCAGATTAAAGAGTCTCAGTTGCTCTTCATAAGACTTTTTTACTAGACTCTTTGCCAATCTTGTTGCCCTTCTTTGGACCTCAGCACCTACCTTATGTTGAGGTGCCCAAAACTGAACACAGGACTTGAGATGTGGCCTCATTAGCACAGAGTAGAGGACAATCACTTCCCTACTGCTATTTCAGATGGTACCATTTCCAGTTAAAGTGGGGATGCTATTGTCCTTCTTGGCCACCTGACTACACTGTTGGGTCATTATTAATCAATAATTAGTATTAATGAATAGATTACTGTCCTATTAGTACTCAGTACTCCCAGGTCTGTTCCAGTAGAGCAGGTTTCCAGTCACTCTCCTGCGCAGGTCTTTACCCTGACAGTTTAGAGGTCACAGATCCTTACTCTTAGAAAATTCTCACTAATCTACACAAAATCCTGTCTAGAAGACAGACAGAAATGGCTCGAGAGGATAAAAAAAAGTCAAATCATCTAAAAAGACTCATGTTTCCTCCCTCCATTCCATCACGATTAACTTCTGTCTGGTTATATGGCTTTAACAGGAAAAATTAGACATAACCCTTCCAAAATATCCTTCTCTTCAGTGTTTATAAAAGTCCTGGTGAGACAGACCCCATTTTGTGTACTCTTGGTCTGAATAAATAGTTTCTTTAGGCTGTTTTAAAGAGGTTTTTAAGGTTACTCTGTTCTTTAGTTTTACAATAAAGAATTGTTCATCACCATGTTCCATCACCATGCTGCTCCCTTGGGGAGCATTCAAATCATTCGGTGTGCAACCACTATATCAAGCCTCTTGAATAACAAGGACAGAATCCTGTCTAGGTATCTGGATCCACAGATACATGCTCCATTGCTCATCTCTGCCATGACTGAGATCTACAGATAAAACACCGTCTTACTTCCAAAGATTTATAGTACACTGCCAATTAGAAAAGAGTAGAAGACTGCTGGACTGAACCACTGAACTGCTGAAACTGGTGTGTTTAGGACTGTAACCTAGGATTCAGTTGTCTGAATTTCAACTATGACTACTTTAGAGATCCCTGTTCCTTTTTCACTGAAAAAGGGAGTCGTTCTCTTCGCTTTCAACACCCATCAGAACCAACAGAAAAATGCTCTATGATCGAAAAGCATGATGCATCATCTCCCTGCACAGTTAATGTGTTGCTCAAATGTCCTCAGAGCTCAGGTGTTATTGTTGCTAATCTTTGGCTGACTATCAGGATTACCCTGATTAGTCTTGTTCTCATGAGTGAGAAAGTTCTTTGCACTTCAAATCTGTATAGCTGCACAAAAAGACAGTGCAGCTTGTGTCTACCCCTTTAATGTGTAATGTAAAGCAGTGATTTTTAGAAAGAATACATTTCAGAACTGAAGAGTTATAATTTCACCAAGAACTTGGCAGAACTAGGAAGGTTTTTTAAATTATTGTGGCGTTGTCATTGTTCTCCCTATGGGGATTGTCTCCTCAAGAGAATTAACACCTGTTGGTACTTTCAGAGTAGTAGGTTTTAGTTTTTAGTCTTAGCAAAAAAACCCCTCCTCACTTTAAAAGTCTAATCTTTAGTACTGTAACTCATCCATGGCTCATCTGAGGAGAGATTGAGAGACTTGAGGCTGTTTAGTTTGAGAAAGAGGAAGCTTGGGGGAGACCTCATTGGTCTCTACAATTATCTCAAAGGACACTGTAGAGATGTTGGTGCTGGTCTCTTCTCACAGGTAATTAGTGACAGAACCAGTAGGAAGGGCTTCAAGTTTTAACAGGGTATGTTTAGATTGGACATCAGGAAAAAATCCTTCCCAGAGAGAGTGGTCAGGCACTGGAATGGGCTGCCCAGGGTGGTGGTTGAGTCTCCATCCCTGGATGAGTTTAAAATAGGTGTAATATTTAGGGATCTGGTTTAGGGGTGAACTTGTAGAGTAGGATTGATGGATGGACTCAATGATATCAAAGGTCTTTTCCAACCTGAAAGATTCTGTGATTCTGTTTCTATTTTATTAAAATCTCATTCAAGTTACAATCCTCAATTCTCATAAACAACCACAAAACTGCACATCATCCTGCATCCTTTCCAATGCTAGAAATAGTGGTTTGGGAGTCTAAAAAACATATTATTCCTGCTGTGGCAGGGGGATTGGACTAGATTCAATGTTCTCTCCAATCCCTAATGTTCTGTGATTCTGTGATTATCAGAAATCCTAACCCTACATTTCTGCCCTACAAGAAATACTTGCTTTCTTACTTTTACAAGAATGCAAAGCACACCCTTTTGATACAGCTTCTGGGGAGACTGCTGATCACAAAGGACAAACTATTTTGTCATTATGGAATCACGAGATCACAGATTAGTTGGAGAAGACCTTTAAGATCATCTAGTCCAACTGTTAGCCCAGCACTGACAAGTCACCACAAAACCACATGCCTCAGCATCACATCTAAGGATATTTATGTATCTCCAGAGATGGTGACTCAACCACTTCTTTAGCAGCCTGGTCTAGTGCTTGACAACATTTGCAATGAATTTTTCTGAATGTTCAATTGAATTTTTCCCTGGCACAATGTGAAACCATTTTTTCTTGTCTTATCACTCGATACCAGGGAGAATAGACCAATATCCTCCTTACTATGACCTCCTTTCAGGCGGTTGTAAACAGCAAGAGGGTCCTCCAGGACTAAAACCTCTTTTTCTCCAGGCTAAACAACCTTAGTTTATTCAGGTTCTCTTCATAAGTCTTGTTCTTTAAACCCTTCACCACCTTGTATCATAATATATTTGATATATTCCATGAATTGAGTCACACACAGTGACTGAAAACAGTAGTTCTTCAAATGACATTATCATCCAGTTTAGGTTGCCTAGGAAATCCATCGGCTTTGGTACCACACATCTACCACTCTGTAGATGCTGTTTCTTTAAGATTTGTTTGCTTAGTTTCTCTCAGCAAAATCCTCCAAATCACAAAATGTCTGCTCCAGGGAATGCCTCCTTAAAGGTATAAGCAGTCAAATTTTCTCTCTCACACATATTTGCTGCTGGGCATTCCTCTGTTCATCCCTTCCAACTAAAGGATATACATACATATAATGAAAAGTTCAGTGATTAGAGTAAGTCCTAGGGAGATGCAGGAGATGAGTTGGTTTCTTTTCTCTGCCTAATGGGCACAAGAAATTGCATTTCCTTTTATAATTTTTCCTTTCCCCAAAACTATTTTCCAAATAAAATATATTCATGGCAGTCCATTTATCATTTCTGTCTACCCTCTCTCTCATGTGAATGTTTATTAGGCAAAAGGCAGCATATGGCAAGTCAGTAGAGCACCCACACAAACTGGGTGAGACTCAGCTTCTATTATGGTTTCTTCCTCATGCTGTCTTATTCTGCTCTGCCTACTTAGAAAACACTTTAACCATGTACTTTTGTTAATATCAGTATTAAATATGTATGTGAAAAAATTAAGCAAATAAGATGCCTATTCATTCATCATACATGCCTAGATCCACAACAGAATTGGATAGGCAGCCTGAAACTTTCTAACCACTTTTGTTGCTGGCTCTAACCAGCACTTTATATATTTTTTTTTCCAAGAAGTATGAGAAATTATTAACTACATTTATGCTCAAACCCTCTTGTAAAATTTACAACACATTACTTGGTTGATAATGAGAATTATTATATACTTAAATATAATGCAGTGGCTTGGTATGTGTGTCGATAGTTAAGTGTGTATTTATATATATGTGTGTGTGTTATTTATAAAATATAGATACATAAATATATACACGTATAAAATAAAGAATAAAATATAAAGTAATAAATATTATATAAATATTATAATATAAATATATAAATGATATGTAAGTACAGAAATAATAGATATAAATAGTAAATAGATATAAAATAAAGACTAAAGGTAAAGGGAAAGGAAATTGCTGTCCAACAATGTTCGTTTGCTCGGGAATACTTCTGTGAAGCACGACCCTCTTGCATTAATTCTACCATGGCTCAATTCATGTGATAACAAAAATAGTTTTCATATAATTCTTTCTGCTGATCTGCCGAACGCCCCGAACACTGACCTAAATTCCAACAAAAGGATAAAACAAATAACAGTCGATATGCACGGTGCTGTACTATCATAATCCAATTATTTCCCCCAGTGCAGAAATGGCATGCAATTTCCACACCTGTGACTCCAGAAAGATGTTATTTGCACAGTTTGGATCTGAATGCCTAGGTAAATTTTGCTGTGATGCCTTGGGTCAGATTTATGTTAAATTTCTCTCTTTATAAACTGCATGGTCACATATTATTTTCTGGTGTGCTGGTTACATACACTGCTCTCTTGCTTGGCAGGAAATCTGTCTTGATGATCAACTTCTTCATCCTTGTGTTTACTAGCCATGCCATAAAGGCAACACCTGCAGTGAGAAGGGCTCGCTCCACAGTGGGGGTAATGAGAAAGGTGGGGATTGTGTTTTCCCTATGGCAATTCATCTGTCTTCCATAATGTAGTTCTGCTGGTAGCCTTAGGTAAAAGATGCTTTAGTTGTACAGTAAGAAGACCAGTGGCCAGCATTTGAGAGGTAGGATTTTACAATAGCTTTGTCCTCAGATGCTAATGCACTTGCAACATAAAAGTAAATTTGAAAAACATCAGTGATCACAGTCCTAATAAACAGCTATTTTTCAAATGAAAACATGGAAGTCTTAGGGCGATACAAGCCCTGACAAGTCGTTTGTGGTGTAGAGGATTTCTTTGCTCTTGTAGAATTCAGATTTGTTTTTATTGTTGTTATTGGATCTAGTCTTGTTTGATCATGGAATCACAGAATGCTTTTGAGGGGACCTTCAAGGTCATCTAGTCCAACGTCCTTTGCAAGGAGCAGAGATATCTCACTGGAATTCTGGATCTCTTGGTGTTGTGTGACCAGCTGTAGCCCAACAATGTTCCATATATAGTGGGCCCTTCAGTTGAAGAAGGACACAGAGCTGCTGGAGAGAGTCCAGTGCAAAGCCACAAAGATGACGAAGGGAGTGGAACATCATATGTCCTTTCAGGAGGGACAGGTCAGCAAGTTCTGTCAAGGGGCAGATGAAGAGAGAGTTGTGAGTTTGTGGGTGCGGATTAAGGGGCAGGCTGGCATGCACGACACTGTTGAGGGTGTCTGTTACAGGCCACCAGATCAGAATGAGGAAACTGATGAGGTCTTCTACAGGCAGCTGACAGCAGCCTCACAGACCTACTTTGGCCTTTTCAAGGAATTGCTAGGGGAAATCCCATGGGACAGGCTACTGGCAGGTAAAGGGGCTTAGGGTAGCTGGTTAACATTCAAAGAACACTTCTTTGAAGCACAAGAAAGGAGTATTCCAACAGGAAAGAAGTCAAGGAAGAGAGCCAGAAAAACTAAGTGGTTAAACAGGGAGCTGCTGGGCAAACTGAAGAAGAAGAAGCAAGCCTATAGGTCATGGAAGGAGGGGGTGGCCACTTGGGGTGATTATAAGGCTCTGGTGAGAGAATGTAGGGATGCAACTAGAAAAGCCAAGGCCTCCTTGGAATTAAACCTTGCAAGAGAGGTCAAGGGCAACAAAAAGGGCTTCTTTAAACACACTGCACATAAAACAAACTAGAGGCAATGTAGGCCCCCTGCTGAATGAGGTGGGTGCCCTGGAGACAGAGGATACAGAGAAAGCAGAGATACTGAACATCTTCTTTGCCTCTGTCTATACTTCTGGGAGCTGTCCTGATACCAAGCCCCAGACTGCTCAGGCTCCAAAAGAAGTTGAGGAAAGAGAGGAGCCTGCCTTGTTTGTTGAGGACTGGGTTAGGAATAGGTTGAGCAAACTGGATGTGCACAAATCCATGGGCCCAGATGGGATGCACCCGCGTGTGCTAAGGGAGATGGCAGAAGTCATTGCTAGGCCACTCTCCATCATCTTTGCTAAGTCCTGGGGATCAGGAAAGGTGCCTGGGGACTGGACGATAGCAAATGTTACCCAAATCTTCAAAAAAGGAAATAAGGAAGACCCAGGTAACTATAGACCAGTCAGCCTCAGCTCCATCCCAGGAAAGGTGATGGAACAATTTGTCCTGGAGTCTGTCTCCAGGCACATCAAGGACAAGAGGGTCATTAGCGACAGTCAGCACGGCTTCACCAAGGGTAAGTCATGCTTGACCAACCTGATGGCATTTTATGAGGGCATAACCAGGTGGATGGATGACGGCAGAGTGGTGGATGTGGTCTATCTTGACTTGAGTAAGGCATTTGACACAGTCTCACATAGCATCCTCGCAGCCAAACTGAGGCAGTGTTGACTGTATGATCGGGTACAGTTCGTCCAGTGAACTGGCTGCAGGATAGAAGCCAGAGAGTAGTGATCAATGAGACAGAGTCTAGTTGGAGGCCTGGATCTAGTGGAGTGCCCCAGGGGACAGTGCTGGGACCAGTCCTGTTCAATCTATTCATTGATGACTTAGATGAGGGGTTGGCATGCACTGTCAGCAAGTTTGCTGATGACACAAAGCTGGGTGGTGTCACCGACACCCCTGCAGACTGTGCTGCCATTCAGTGAGACCTGCAACAGGCTGGAGAGTTGGGAAGAGAGAAATGTCATGACCTATAACAAGAGTAAGTGTAGAGTCTTGCACCTGGGCAAGAACAACCCTAGGTACCAGTACAGGCTGGGGACTGAGCTGTTGGAAAGCAGTGTAAGAGAAAGGGACCTGGGGCTCCTGGTGGGCAGCAGGATGACCATGAGCCAGCAATGTGCTCTTGTGGCCAACAGCATCCTTGGGTGGATCAGAAGAGGGGTGGTTAGCAGATCAAGATTGGTTCTTCTGCCCCTCTACTCTGCCTTGGTGAGATCACATCTAGAGTATTGTGCCCAGTTCTAGACCACTCAGTTTAAGAAGGATGTGGAGCTGCTGGAGGGA
>VXBP01000500.1:53183-109327 GCA_013400115.1 Rhinopomastus cyanomelas | reverse complement strand
GGGACACCTGTGGGCCCTGCTAGGTCCAGACCAGCTTCATTCACAGTCCTAGCCCAGACATCAAGATACCAGCACCCGTGCAGGGCTGAGCTAGTGGGCACAAGGAACTGAGAAGCACTGAGCACCCCCAGCCAATGCCTGGGTAGCTGGCAGTGCCACCATCCCTGAGCACTTCCCTGCCATCTTCTTCTGCCCTCCACTCACATCCCTTCCCCATTCCTCCCATTGCAGACATGGGGCAAGAGCTAGAGCTGAAAGGTTTGCAATGGTTGCAAATTCATCTCCTCAGGATGAGCAGACCCACATCAACAAGGCTTCTGCAGAAGAAGAGATACTCTGGAGAAGATCCCTCTGCCTCCAACAACATGTGGTGACCAGCTTTCCTTGGTCTTGCCCACTGTCTCTCTGACAATCTCCCCTGCTCCTCTGGGCACAATAAAGATGTTCTGCATCCAAGTCCTGTCTCCTTCCTTTCTTGTCCCAAGTTGAAAAGACCCTGGTGACAGGTTCAAGCAGCTGTGGAAGGGCAAATGATGGTCCTGAGATGCCCAGGCAGGGTGAGATTGTTGATTCTGGGAGATGGAGGATGCAGGCAGCAGGTAGGGAAGCAAGAGGCTTTTGCTGAAGAATGCAGGAGCTGGGGAAATGTCAGAGGACCCAAGAGCAGGACCAGCACTGGCAGTGCTCCTTGAGCTGGTCTTTTCAGGAAGCATCAGCAGCTCTGCCAGGTCACACTGGTTTTAGCTTTTGGTCAATAACTTGAATTGGGGAGCTCTCTCAGTCACCTGCACATCTCCAGGGACTGTCTCAGTGATGGGATTTCAGCCTTATCCGTGCTGCAGTCCATACCCCTCACCCCAGTACAGCTGGGTCACCCTCAGCAGCTGTCAGCCCTCCTAAAAGCAGTTAATCTCTTGAAAGCCCTGATCCCCTCTTTGTTCAGATTAGGGATCCCCATTCTTCCAATCTTGGCTCTCGTTTCAAACTGGTTGTGGATGTCTGTCATGGACTGCTTCAGAACATGTGTGATTTCAAACCCTATAAGCAGAGGAGAGGTTTGTGTTGTTTTCCACTGACTCTCGTCCTGCCACAAAACACAATCAGTGTTGTCACTCCCCATCCACACGCAGACTCCTTTTAGGGCAACTTTATCAGGAGCCTTACAGCCTGCGAAGATGATGAGCTGCTGCGTTCAGGCTTCCCTCTCCACCAGCAGCAAACAAAGCACTCCATAAACCATGAAGAAGTTCCACTCCTACCTTTCACAGAACCCCCAAATAGTTGAGGCTGGAGAAGCCCTCTGAGATCATCCAGCCCATGACTTAACATCACCCCATCAGGGCACTCAGGGACACAGCCAGGCTGCCCTTCAACACCTCCAGGGATGGGAACCCCCTCACTGCCCTGGGCAGGCCAAACCAGGGTCTGGTCCCCCTTGCTGGGAGGAAGGGCTTCCTAAGACCCAACCCAACCCTCCTCTGGCAACCTCAAGCCCTGCCCTCTCATCCTGGTGCTGGGTGCCTGGGAGAAGAGCCTGACTCCCACCTGAGTGCAACCTCCCTTGAGGGAGCTGGAGAGAGGAAGAAGGTCCTCCTGAGTCTTGTTCTCTAAGTTATGAGACACGTATTTCAGTTGTAGAATTACTCTGAAGGAGAAACCTCTGCATAAAGGCAGGATCACAGCAAATGTTCCCAGGTCATATTTAGCTCACTCTGCTCTGGCAGGAAACACCTACGAAACACCAGAAGGGGCTCCACAAACTTGGTGACAGCACAAGAATGAACATGGCACCAAAATCAAGAACAAAAAGAGGCTGGACAGCATTTAATGCAGCACCAGGGGGTTTAATGAGAAGGAGAAGCAGAGCAGCCGATTACAGAACATCAGGGTGACACAAGGGGAAACACACCAAGCAGGTACCAGGCTCTGGGCACCAGTGCCCAGGGGACAGCACAGGTGATGCAGGGGATGCCAACGCTCAGCTGTGCAGACAAACCACACCACGGCACAGGGAAGTGTGTCGCTGGGCACACACAGCCTTCTTCGGTCCCCACACCAGGACAGCTGATGGATCTTGCTGGTCCCAGTGGCTCCTGCTCTGCAGCCTCATGTCACGGGCCTTGTTGGAAGGCAACTGCTGCTTCTGGTACCATCTTGGGTGCTTTAAAAGGCACCACAGCTCCCACGGCGGGACCTGCCCCAGCGCTGGGCACCAGGCAGGTAGTAGCCCGTGCCACAGGACGAGAAGCCAGAGCCATAGGACCTCCCAAAGTTGCCAAAGTCACTGGATCCATATTGGCCAGCGGAGCCCAGGGAGCCCCCGTAGCCCAGGTCATCTCCATATCCTAGGGAACGGCCGTACCCAAGGGAGCCCCCATAGCCTCCCAAGCCCAAGTTCCTCCCATAGCCCCAGGAGCCCCCATAGCCATAGGGACCCCCCAGGCCCAGCGAGCTCCCATAACCACCAGAGCCCCCCAGACCAAAGGAGCTGCTGTAACCCCGCCAGCCCCCCAGGCCCAGGGAGCTCCCATAACCACCAGAGCCCCCCAGACCAAAGGAGCCTCTGGAATTCCATGAGCTCCCATAGCCTAAGGAGCCCCCAAAGCCTCCCAAGCCCAAGGAGCCCCCATAGCCCAGGGAGCTTCTTGAGCTGAAGGAATTCCCCAGCAGGGCAGGGCCTGATGACCCCACAACACTCTCCTGGGGACAAGAGCTGAGGATGGGGCCTGGCACCGTCACCACAGCTGGTGGGGGGAAGATCACAGCTCTGGAGTCGGGGCACTGCTGCACACACGGCTCATTGTAGGTCTCGGCGACTGGCTGAGGGCAGGACACCCCACAGGGTCTGCAGGACTCCAGGAAGCCAGACATCCTTCTCGAGGTGGTGGAGAGTCTGCAGTGCACAGCAGCAACAAATGGTTTGCAGATGCTAAAAACTTCAGCTGGTTTCTAGATCACAGAATCACAGAACATCAGGGATTGGAAGGGATCTTGAAAGATCATCTAGTCCAATCCCCCTGCCACAGCAGGATCACCCAGACCAAGTCATACAGTCAGTCTGGGTTAGAAGGGACCACAGGGTCATCCAGTTCCAACTCCCCTGCCATGGGCAGGGACATCCCACCCTAGATCAGGCTGGACAGAGCCCCATCCAGCCTGGCCTTAAACACCTCCAAGGATGGAGCCTCCACCACCTCCCTGGGCAACCCATTCCCAGGCTCTCACCACTCTCACTGTGGAGAACTTCCTCCTCACATCCAGTCTAAATCCACCCATCTCCAGCTTTGCTCCATTGCCCCTAGTCCTGTCGCTGTGGACAGCCTGGAGTTCTTTCCCTTGCACCAAAATCCTACATCTGGCCACAAAAATCACCTTCTAGCCTCTGTTGACTGTGCAGATGCCCTAGATCCCCTGCACAGATGCTAACACATGTGATGAATCCCACCCTTGCTCCCACCACTCTTGGTTTTCGCATGATGGATGGAATCTATGAAGAGCTGCGGAAGCTGGATGAAGATCACAAATGTATTTACAACCAGCTGAGAACTGCCAGCTGTAGGCAGCAACTTCTATAAATTACTTCTCCAGTAGAAGTCAACTTCCAAATGGTTGAATGAGCCCTTGTGGGACAAATGCCACCACAAGGTGGCAGATACCACGGCCGGTGTGATACCTTCACGTTTCATAACTCGTGCAGATCCTGAACCGGAATGAAAACGCCCGCGAAATGGTTATTTGAATCTTCATAGTAGAAGTCCCCATCGTATTCTAAGGATGACACCTTCTGACACCTGCTGCTCTCTAACCTGCCACTCCCCAGTGATTCTATGACCCTATGTAGAACCCAACATCAACAGAAAAACCTGGAGCAAAATCATACTTACTGTCTTCACGGAGGAGAAGAAACCAGGAGATGTGGATGGAGAGGCTGAGTGTGGAGCTTTTATACCCTTCTCAAAGTGCTTACAGGTACGAAACACCCTCTGCGCCTCAGGTTCCACATAGCAATGAAATAACCATCACGTTGAGAGGTGTCATCTCGCTTGGCTTTGCACCAGCACTCCCCACCTTCAATAACAGGTGTGGTACAACGTTGGTAGCAACCTGTGGGCATCGGCCTGGTGAAAGGTGAGATCTTTCGGAGAGATCTGATGCTCAGGTCCGGCACTGGGACAGCTACTGTCTACTTCCACTTTAAGCTTCAAGTTCATAACTTTGATTTTTGGGTTGGATGAGTAAATCCAATTTATCTGTGTGAGATGGATGTCCAGAGAAGGGTGACGAGGCTGGTGAGAGGTCTGGAGAACAGGTCTTGTGAAGAAGAGCTGAGGGAACTGGGGTTGTTTAGTCTAGAGAAGAGGGGTCTGAGAGGAAACCTTCTTGCTCTCTACAGGTCCCTCACAGGAGGTTGTAGTGAGGCCGGGGCTGCTCTCCCAAATTTTTAATGACAGGATGAGGGGAAATGGCTTCAAGTTGCATCAGGGGAGGTTGACTTTGGATATTAGGAAAAAATTCTTCACTGAGACAGTGGTCGGGCACCGGAACAGGCTGCCCAGGGAAGCAGTGGAGGCTCCATCCCTGGAGGGGTTCAAAAAACGAGTAGCTAGAGCTCTGTGGTCTAGGGTCAGGGAGCTGTTGGGATGAAGGCTGCACTTGGTGACCTTGCAGGTCCTTTCTGGCCATAAAGATTCCATGATTCTATGAACAGAGGGAGTGAATTAATAGACAGAGGGAGAATTTAGGGGTCCAGATGTGGCTTAGGAACACGAGGGTTTTGAGCCCTGCATTTCCAGATCAAGTGTAATCAATTACAAATGATTTAGAAGGTGGATTCCATTATGGTGTTTTTATTGCTGTCTTTGCAATCTCATTGAGGCAGTGACACCCCAGAGATGTTCCTGACCCTCCTAGGAATGATAAGGAGCTCCACAAACACCCACTAAACATTCATATTTGATGTGTTGTGCCATTATGACAGACAGACATGCACTGATCAGCACTCAAACCTTGTGCAAGCTTGTGCATCAATTTAGACATCACGAGCGAAGTGCCCTGTGTCATCAGGTACAGCTTCATGCACAACCAGGAGGTCATTTAGAGGTGAGAGCCAGTGATCTGGGGAGTCTGAGAGTAAGGATTTGGGACATGGATTTGAGACTCTTCAGCTTGGAAAAAAGGAGACTAGGGGGTGACCTATTTAATGTTGGTCGATATGTGAAGGGTGGGTATCAGGAGGATGGAGCCAGGCTCTGCTCAGTGTCATCTAATGATAGGACAAGGGGCAGTGGGTGTCAGCTGGAACTGAGGAGGTTCCACATCAATACAAGAAGGAACTTCTTCATGGTGATGGTGACAGAGCCCTGGAACAGGCTGCCCAGGGGAGTTGTGGAGTCTCCTCTGAAGAAGTTTCAAACCCACCTCAACATGTTCCTGTGTGACTACATCTAGGTGAACCTGCTGTGGTGGGGGGATTGGACTGGATGATCTTTCAAGGTCCCTTCCAATTTGTAATGTTCTGTGATTCTGTGATGGTGTGAGACCCCTTGTTTTAGAACATGGAGAAGAAACTGGTTAAGCCTGAAAATTCAGATAAATGTTAATGCAGCTCTTTTCCACTTGCCCTAGAATGTAAGGTGGTAGACACTTCATATGGACTACCTAGTGGCTTATAAAGGTAGATGAAGACTACAGGGTATAGACTATATCACAGATTCACAGAACATTGAGGACTGGAAGGGACCTCAAAAGACCATCCAGTCCAATGATCTTTTGATGATCCAGCCACAGCAGAATCCCCCAGATCCAGTCACGCAGGAACGGTCCGGGTGGGTTTGAAATGCCTCCAGAGAAGAAGACTCCACAACCCCCATGGGCAGCCCCTTCCAGGGCTCTGGCACCCTCACCAGTGCCACAGCACTTAGATCCAGTCACACAGGAACATGGACACATCATCATCTCCCTAAACCTACTAAAGAACTAGATATCGTGAAGGAGAATCAAACAATTGCAAAGCTGAAGTTCTGAATCGAGGTCTGGTTGGGGAATGGAAGCAGTGACATTGATTGGCATCTTATCAAGTGATGCTGTTTCATAACAAGGGAGCTTCTACATCCCGTCCTTCTTCATTTAATATGGTAATAACAGAAATTGCAAGCTGAAAGCACTAACGAGCATTTGTGAAGCAGCTTAAAGTCATTATCGTCCAGGTGCCTCCTCTTGCTATCAGCAAATCCTGACGACACTTCAAAGGCACCACAATTTTGCAGTTTAGGGGTAATTAATCACCTCCCTTTTGCAATGTTATAAATTCAGAGAAGAACTGATTTGCAAACAGCTGCGCGATGCCTCGGGCTTCCCTGGGGCTTCCCTCGCTGAACTGTGACCTTAATGCCATCGTAATGGTTTCCTACCTCTTCTTCAGGGCTCAGTGCTTAGCTCAGCTGTTTGTTGGCTAAGCTGGTGGCTTTGAATTGCCTCCAAAGGCTGGAGAGAAGGACGTTGGTCAAGGTTTCAATGGACCGATGCTGGTTCCGCTTTGCAGTTAATATTATTTTTAGTGATGGTGATAATTCCACTCTGTCAGTTGACATCACTGTAGACCAGACACACATCTCCCTGCCTGAGTTAATTATAGGTAAAATGAAAAGCTCAGAGCACAAGCTAAAAACTCTGCCAGGGTTTTCTTGTGGTTGTCAGCAGTAGTGATGCCCCATCAGGAGTGACCCTGCTCCATGTCATAGAATCATAGAATCACTCAGGTTGGATAAGGCCCAGGTTGAACCCTACTCTTTGAGTTCACCCCTAAACCAGATCCCCCAACACTACATCTAAGCAACTTTACTCTACTGTTCACCAACGTTTCTAGATCACAGAATCAGTTCCTGTGTGACTTTGTCTAGGTGATCCTGCTGTTTCAGGGGGATTGGACTAGAAGATCTTTTGAGGTCCCTTCCAATCCGTAGTGATTCTATGATTCTATGATTAGGGACTGGAAGGGACCTAAAAAGATCATCTAGTACAGTTCCCCTTCCAGAGCAGGATCCCCTGGACCAAGTCGCACAGCATCGTTAGCCAACTCCAAGGGGAACTCGTGTCTTTCAGAGCTCATGTTGGATGACATTCACCTTGTTTGTGGCACCAAAAAGGGCTCCACACCCTGTAAGTGCTACCTTGGACACCAGGATGGGACTAGCGCGATAACGTGGCTCTTGTTCCGGCTCTCAGCTGATGACTGCATGTCAACCCTTCAGTTGCAAGTTCCCAAAATCCTCTAAAATGACTATCACAGGTGACTGGCTGTCATCAGCAGTTGTTTCACACCCACATCAACATTTGGGAGGGACTGTGCTGAGGTGGCAAAATTAAAGCACCCACTATCACGTTGGTTTTGCAACAAATTAGGACCAGTGGCACAAAGGGTGGCTTCGAGAAGAGTATAAAAGCTCAGCTCACCCACAGCCCTTCCATCCACTTCTCTTGTCTCAGCCTCAGCAGAGAACAAGGTAAGTGGGATTTCACTCATTCTTTCTACTACTATGGGGCAGAGGGTGTGAGCTGGAACAGAGGAGATCCTGCATAGGCATGAGAAGGAACTTCTTCACAGTGAGGGTGACAGAGCCCTGGAAGGGGCTGCCCAGGGTGGGTTGTGGAGTCTCCTTCTCTGGAGATGATTAAAATTCACCTGGCCATGCTCCTGGGCTCTGGGTGATCCTGGGCAGAGGGGTTGGGCTGGATGATCTTCAAGATCCCTTCCAATCCCTGATGGTCTGTGATTCTGTGATCTTAACCTTTGTGAGAGCTCCCTTGCCATTCCAAGCTGGTGCACAAAGATCTGTGTGTCTGACTTACCCAGTACTGGGCAAATCTTTGACACCAAAATGTTGGTAAAGGTGATCACGATGAGATGGAAGAAAGGGTAAAGGCTGAAATGACAGAAGAATGGGTTTTGTTGCACAAACTGTATAAATTCCTCTGCTCCCGTGTTAACCTCTGATGTTTCAGACAGAGAGGAATTGGTTGATATTGGTTAATTTCTCCTGCCTTGCCTGTGGTGTTTGTTCACTTACAATTAAACTTGCTCATTGCTGCTGTGCACTGCAGACTCTCCACCACCTCGAGAAGGATGTCTGGCTTCCTGGAGTCCTGCAGACCCTGTGGGGTGTCCTGCCCTCAGCCAGTCGCCGAGACCTACAATGAGCCGTGTGTGCAGCAGTGCCCCGACTCCAGAGCTGTGATCTTCCCCCCACCAGCTGTGGTGACGGTGCCAGGCCCCATCCTCAGCTCTTGTCCCCAGGAGAGTGTTGTGGGGTCATCAGGCCCTGCCCTGCTGGGGAATTCCTTCAGCTCAAGAAGCTCCCTGGGCTATGGGGGCTCCTTGGGCTTGGGAGGCTTTGGGGGCTCCTTAGGCTATGGGAGCTCATGGAATTCCAGAGGCTCCTTTGGTCTGGGGGGCTCTGGTGGTTATGGGAGCTCCCTGGGCCTGGGGGGCTGGCGGGGTTACAGCAGCTCCTTTGGTTTGGGGGGCTCTGGTGGTTATGGGAGCTCGCTGGGCCTGGGGGGTCCCTATGGCTATGGGGGCTCCTGGGGCTATGGGAGGAACTTGGGCTTGGGAGGCTATGGGGGCTCCCTTGGGTACGGCCGTTCCCTAGGATATGGAGATGACCTGGGCTACGGGGGCTCCCTGGGCTCCGCTGGCCAATATGGATCCAGTGGCTTTGGCAACTTTGGGAGGTCCTATGGCTCTGGCTTCTCATCCTGTGGCACGGGCTACTACCTGCCTGGTGCCCAGCGCTGGGGCAGGTCCCGCCGTGGGAGCTGTGGTGCCTTTTAAAGCACCCAAGATGGTACCAGAAGCAGCAGTTGCCTTCCAACAAGGCCCGTGACATGAGGCTGCAGAGCAGGAGCCACTGGGACCAGCAAGATCCATCAGCTGTCCTGGTGTGGGGACCGAAGAAGGCTGTGTGTGCCCAGCGACACACTTCCCTGTGCCGTGGTGTGGTTTGTCTGCACAGCTGAGCGTTGGCATCCCCTGCATCACCTGTGCTGTCCCCTGGGCACTGGTGCCCAGAGCCTGGTACCTGCCTGGTGTGTTTCCCCTTGTGTCACCCTGATGTTCTGTAATCGGCTGCTCTGCTTCTCCTTCTCATTAAACCCCCTGGTGCTGCACAAAAGTCTCTCTGGTTTTCACTTGTCCTTCACCCTCCCCCAGGAGCAAAACCCCCTGATCTGCCAAGTTAATTTATCAGACAATCTGCCCTGCTCCATCTCTCTTTGAAACTGGAAATGAAAGTTTAATTGGGATCCCCAAGGCATTAACAGCATGGTGTTAAGGAATGTTTGTTTAGCAATTTAGCAGTCATTATCTTCCCCAAGAGTCAAAACACACGGGGTAATTGGTCCTGCTCTGAGGATTTCTGGTGACACCCCAAAGGCCCCAGAAATCACCTCACCACTTAGCGACCAATTCCTGTCTGATTGCAGAGTTCCTAAAGCTGCAGCCTAACAAAGGAAACAACACCCCTTTACTTTTCTTCCTGCTGTCCTTGATCTTAAAATGTTTTTTCCTGATATTTGTAGGTTCTTTATTTTCTTTTTCTCAGTGATGAAATCTTCAGAAGATAAAAGTGAGGGTGAAAATAAAAGAAATGATTACTGGGGGATGAGGGTGACAGAGCCCTGGCAGGGGCTGCCCACCAGAGCTGTGGAGTCTCCTTCTCAGGAGACCTTTCAAACCCTTCTGGAGAGTTCCTGTGTGACTGGATCTAGGTGATCCTGCTGTGGCAGGGGGATTGGACTGGATGATCTTTCAAGGTGCCTCCCAACCCCTAATGTTCTGTGACTCTGTGAGCTCCAACAAACTGGAATATCAAGTGATTAGATAATAGATGACCTGCAATGCTGTAAGACAGCATTACTTTTCCCACCTCACCCCATCACTAATTTTTACCTGGGAATGATGACTCCACATTGTGCTTAAAGAATCAGAGAATCACTCTGATTGGAAAAGACCCCGGGGATCATCACGTCCAACCACCTACCCTACTTCACAAGGTCGCCCCTAAACCACATCCCTCAACACCTCATCCAAACCATCTTTAAACACATCCAGGGGCGGCAACTCAACCACCTCCCTGGGAAGCCCATTCCAGTGTTTGACCACCCTTTCTGTGAAAAAATTCTGACTAATATTTAGTCTAGACCTCCCCTGTTGTAACTTGAACCCCTTCCCTCTTGTTCTATCACTAATTGCTTGTGAGAAGAGACCAGCACCAACCTCTCCGCAGTGTCCTTTCAGGTAGTTGTGGAGAGCGATGAAGTCCCCTCCCAGCCTCCTCTTCTTCAAGCTTAAGAGCCACAGCTCTTTCAGTCTTTCCTTATAAGGTTTATTCTCTAAACCCTTCACTAAACTCATTGTCCTCTTCTGCACTTGTTCCAGCACCTCCACATTTCTCTTGTATCGAGGTGCCCAAAGCTGGACACGATACTCAAGATGTGGCCTCACCAGTGCTGAATTCCAGGTGGACGATAACCTCCCTACTCCTGCTGGCCACACTATTTCAAATACAAGCCAGGATTCCATTGGCCTTCTTGGCCACCTGGGCACACTGCTGGCTCATATTCATCTTCCTGTCAGTTAGAACCCCCAGGCTCTCCAGCCAAACCTCCCCAAGCCCGTGGTGCTGCAGGGGATTGTTGTGGCCCAAGTGCAGGACCTGGCCCTTGGCCTTATGAATCTCCTGCCATTAACGTTGTCCCATCCCTCCAATCTATCGGAGTCTCTCTGAAGAGCCTCCCTACCTCTTGCAGATGAACACTCCCACCTAACTCGGTGTCATCTGCAAACTCACCCCAAAAAGAAGAATGACTAAGCGAAAATTCACCCTGTCCAAGAAATGGGTTAAGTAACTTCTTTGTTTTAAATGTAAATGGATTTAAAATAAGCTAACCCAATATCTGCTTGGTACTGAAAAATTCATGCAATGGGCAAATTTCTCCCAGAGAAGGCTCCAGAAAGCAAAGAGAGGAAGAACGTTGCAAGACACAGGGGAGGATGCACCATAGATTTAATGAGCAAGAAGTAGAAACAACATCAAAAACGAACGTACAGCGTCAGAAGGCAGCGGGGTTGACTACAAACAATTCATGCACCTGAAGGCAATGCTTTGCAGCTGGACACCCAGCTCCTGCATGCGACAACAAAAGTGACGTTTCTCAGGTCACGGGTAGCGGAGAAAGGCATTAAATGGGAAATGCCAAGCTCCTGCAGTCCCACTAGCTTAGGGAAAAGCTGGGGGTGGTCAGCAAGCACACGGCCGTGGTCACGAGCTCAGTCCTGCATCCGGATCAATCGTTTGGTCTTCTGGTTGTTCTTCTGTGATTTTGCCCCCGAGGCTTTATCATGGCCCACACCGATTGGAACGGCGGTAGGATCTCCCGTAGAGGCCACCTAGGCCCGAATATCCAAGGGTCCCGAGTCCTGACGAGTTGCCAGAGGAGATGGGGACCCCTCCGGCACTGAGAGCATCCCCTACAGCTGCAGATGCTGAGGATCCCACAGTGGTATTCTGTGGGAAGGAGCTGAGGATCGGGCCAGGCAGGGTCACCACCACGGGAGAAGGTTGGATCACGTACGTCGAGTCCTGGCACTGCCGGACACAGGGCTCATTGCAGCTGTTTGCCAGTGGGGTTGGGCCACAGGATGTGGGAGGACACAGGTCGTAGCAGGACATGGCTGTGGGCTGGAATTAAATCTGAAAGACAGGGAAGGAAGAAAACACACAAAAGAGGTTGTAATTATGGTCAAGTAATTAAGCAGCTAAGATGATGGAAAGTGCAAGAAACTAAGTAGAAGCTGCGTGGAGAATGGAATAATAATGTGTTAGTCTTTGCTTGAAAGAAGGCTTCCATGAAAGCCTCTGTCCACAGAGGACACCTCAAGGGATAGCTCTGCCTGCTCCTGAGCAGGCTTTGGTAGCTCCACAACCCTCCAGTAGAATGTGTGCAGCCCTGAAGCAGGGTGGGAAGTGAGGGACAAGCCTTACAATCTCCTCTATGATTCAACCTGGACAAAGGTCATCCCACAAGAGAAAAATTCCCCAGCAAGTGGATGTGAGGAGCATAAACTTGATAACATGACATCCTCCAGTCTCCTTCTCTGGAGACATTTCAAACCTGCCTGGACTGCTCCTGTGCGACTGGATCTAGGGGATCCTGCTGTGGCAGTGGGATGGCACTGGGTGATCTTTCGAGGCCCCTTCTAATCCCTGGTGTTCTGTGGTTCTGAGAAAGGGAGCTGAGAAGGATTCTTTTCATGGTGTCTTGCTGCAAGGAGGGATGTATCTTCCATTTAACAGCACATTTGTAAGCACTAGAAATCACTCTACTGTAATCTACCCACAGAAGAAGCACTGAGAAAGACCAACACTCTCTACAGATTCCCCAGATCCTCTTCGAGTTGCTAAGCAGTTCAGAATCACAGAACGTTAGTGGTTGGAAGGGACCTCGAAAGATCAGCCAGTCCAGTCCCCCTGCCACAGCAGGATCCCCTAGACCCAGTCGCACAGGAACAGCCCAGGAGGGTTTTAAACATCTGCAGAGAAGGAGACTCCACAACCCCAATGGGCAGCCTCTTCCAGCGCTCTGCCACCCTCACCCAGAAGAAGGTCCTTCTGATATTTATATGGAAACTCCTCTGTCCCAGCTCACACTTGCTGCCCCTTGTCCTAACATTGGATGAACTGAGCAGAGGCTGGCTCCATCCTCCTGACATCCACCCTTCACATATTGATCAACATTCATGGGGTCACCCCTCCATCTCCTTTTTTCCAAGCTCAAGAGACCCAGTACCCTCAGCCTTTCCTCAGCAGGGAGATGCTCCCCTCCCTCCATCATCCCTGTGGCTCTGCACTGGGCTCTCTCCAGCAGCTCTGTGTCCTTCTGGAACTGAGGGTCCCAGAACTGGACACAATATTCTCACCAGGGCAGAACAGAGCAGGAGGAGAACCTCTCTTGTTCTATTAACCACCCCCATTCTGCTTTGCCCCTGGGATGCTGCTGCCCTTCTTGGCCACAAGAGCCCATTGGTGGCTCATGGTCATTCTGCTGTCTCGGAGGCCTTCTCAGGAGGCAAGAGAATGCTTTATCAGAGGATTAGGCTCTTGTGTGTCAATAAATGAATGTGAAGGTCAAAAAATATGTTGACCCCCAGACCCCTTCCTCCGACACTGCTCTCCAACAGGTCTGTCCCCATTTGAGTATTTAGAAATGAACGATCTGGTGACATCAATGAAAAACATGAGTCTGAAGTCCTGTGTCTAGCAATTGCCACCCACCAGAGAACATGTCCCCTTGTTTAGAGAAGAAGCTACTGCCAGGTCTCACATACACCCACAGGGATGAAGAACGTCATAAACCTTAGGCTGCTATAGACAGGACAGTGTGAAAACAAAACACAGCAGAGGCAACATTTCATAGAATCATAGAATCATTAGGGACTGGAAGGGACCTCGAAAGACCATCTAGTCCAATCCCCCTGCCACAGCAGGGTCACCTAGTTTCAGGACGTTGAAAGGTAGTGAGCAGGTTCCTACTTACCCTTTTCACCAAGAACAGAGCAGAAGAAGTGGATGGCAGCAGCTCTCACTGCTGTGCCTTTTATACAGTGTGCTGGAATGCCTGAGGACCTGAGGCATCCTTTCTGGTAGCCATCCACCAGCCAATTGCTGAAGCCTTCTTGTATGCAAACTACTCCCAGCTGGTGATTTACTTTTCCCTCACTGCTTGCATTTGCTTCCTTGATTGAATTTCCTCACCGCGGTGAATGCATTCCAGCACAGAGGTCTCTTTTATCTTTAGGAGCCCAGTTAATTCCTGCTCAGACCAACTGATTCATCTGAGCTACTGAAGAATGTACTTTGCATCGTAAGGACAACCCGTGTGTGATGCACGTCGCCTGACGCCGATGAGCGCTGGGACCGGGAAACGAGCAGGTGAACTCCCCTGTGAAGCCCCTCTTCGTGGAGAACTTTTGATGCATCTCTGTCTCTCTGCAAAGGCCACAAGTTCTTGGTTCTTACTCTGAACGGGGCTGTTGGTTTCCAAATTCCTGTCAAATATCCCAACAACCACAAACATTCAGAAAATAAGATGGTTATGACTTGGTCTAGGGGACCCTGCTCTGACAGAGGGATTGGACTAAATGGTCTTTCGGGGTCCCTTCCAGTCCCTGATGATTCTATGATTCTATGGTCTTTCAAGGTCCCTTCCAGTCCCTAATGTTCTGTGATTCTATGATACAGAAGGCACTTAGCAGAGCTGATTGCTCTTCACCAGCCTCAGAGATGCTTACTGGGGAGTAGAGAGTGGATTGTTCAAGAGAACATGTTGTTTTACCTTCTGCACTCAGGAGACAGGATGCAAGAGCAGCAGTGGTCTGATCTGCTCCGTCAATATTAAACTCATCTGCTTTCATGAGGGAATTGGAGAGGCAGCTCTTCAGATTGGGAACTGAGTGTCAAAGGGGTCTGCTTCCCACATCACAAGGAACTTCTTTACAGTGAGGGTGACAGAGCACTCGAGGGGCTACCCAGGTGGGTTGTGGGTCTCCTTCTCTGGAGATGTTTAAAACCCACCTGGACATGTTCCTGTGTGACTTGGTCTAGGTGGTCCTGCTCTGGCAGGAGGACTGGACTAGATGACCTTTCGAGGTCCCTTCCAATCCCTAATGATTCCATGATTCTATGATCAAACTCCAGGGAAACTGGGAGTTCCAGTCAGACTGGGGAGTTTTAGGCTGGTCGGAGAGACCGGCGCTCAACAGTCTTGCACAGGCTTGCCCGTGGGGTCGTTAAAGATGCCAAACGTTTGCCATTAAATGACTGTTTTCCTTGCACTCTTAGACCAAATTACGCTCCAAATGAATGGTAGCTGCTCACAGAAGTCTGTAATATTCTTGTTCTTTTTTTCCCCCCTCCTCTTTTGAAAACGAATCCTGTTGCCTTCATTTTGTAAGATCTTCAAGAGCATCTCGACGCACAACAATTCCATTCAAAGAGATTAAAAGGTAATTGGATGCAATGCATGAGGAGACTTCAGGGCAGGGATCGGTCTGCCAATCGCTCCTCTCCCAGTGCTTAAATCACTTAGTTAGACAGGCAAATTCTCTCTGAAGCACGAGTATCTTCATGAAGATCTCCTGAGGATTAAATGCTGATTGCACGCTTTTGAAGACTAAAGGTCTTCAAAGCTCACAACACATTTCCATCAACAGCTCAGACATGCAAATAATGCATCATGAGAAAAAGTGAAGGGGCGTGATGCGACACTCTTTGGCCATGACCAGCATTTAAAACCTGCCACCAGGCTCCCTAATGAACTTCACAAACTTTCTCACGTTATTTGCTGTCGCAAACTGGAGCCCTTCTTGCTTAAAATGCAGATGAGCATTGGCACACCATCACACATGAACCCACCTCCCCTTCATTCCAACCATCGGTCACTGGGATCGCTTGGACTGCAGCTGGGTTGTTGTGTCCAGTTCTGGGCCCCTCAGTTCCAGAAGGACACAGAGCTGCGGAGAGAGCCCAGCACAGAGCCACAGGAGATGATGGAGGGAGGGGAGCATCTCCCTGCTGAGGAGAGGCTGAGGGAGCTGGAGCTCTTGAGCTTGGAGAAGGGGAGACTGAGGGGTGACCCCATGGCTGTTGATCAAGGTGTGAAGGGTGGGTGTGAGGAGGATGAAGCCAGGGTCTGCTCAGGGGCACCCAGTGACAGGACAAGGGGCACCGGGTGTGAGCTGGAGCAAAGGAGGTTCCATATAAAGATGAGAAAGACCTTCTTCTGGGTGAGGGTGACAGACCGCTGGCAGGGTCTGCCCAGGGGGATTGTGGAGTCTCCTTCTCTGGAGACATTTAAAACCCACTTGGACAAGTTCCTGTGCGACTGGGTCTAGGTGATCCTGCTGTGGCAGGGGGATTGGACTGGGTGATCTTTCAAGGTCCCTTCCAATCTCTAATGTTCTGTGATTTGATGATGATGATGACTCCCACCAGGGACCCTGCAGACTGAAGTTCTCCCCG
This sequence comes from Rhinopomastus cyanomelas, assembly GCA_013400115.1. Taxonomy (NCBI): domain Eukaryota; kingdom Metazoa; phylum Chordata; class Aves; order Bucerotiformes; family Rhinopomastidae; genus Rhinopomastus; species Rhinopomastus cyanomelas. The sequence goes on along the minus strand of VXBP01000500.1, from coordinate 93,251 downwards.
GTGCCCACACTGCCACACTACTGTGCTATCAGAATGTGAAGAACTATCTTCCTTTACAGCAAGACCTGTTGGCTACAAGAGAGACAGGTTGTTCTGAAAAGAAACTCATCAAAACTGATGAGAAAAAGAATCACAAGTCCTTGGCTGAAGATGAGTCTGGGTCAGTTTAGCCTGGCTGGCTCACTGCCCTCACGCTAGGAGCTGGAAGCTGTGTGATGTCCCAGGGAGCAGCACCCCAAAGAGCAGCAGCCCTAAATCTCACAGTCATTCGTTAGATGAAGTCGCACACTCACAAGTGAAATTAAAAGCTCCCGTGGGCCAGTGCCACCAAAATGCTAAAAAGCAGACAAAGTGCAGAATCCAGCTGAGTTTTGACTCAGCCACTTGTTGGGAAGGAAGGTGGAGCCAGTGTGATGGAGCCGGCTGGGTGCAATGGATGCAAATCAAGAAGATGAAAGGGTCACCACGGGTTGTGGTTTTCATCCAGTGCCAGGATGAGTCCCGGCAACAAACACAAACAGTAAACAAAACAATTTCACCAGTGGGAGCCCAGCCACATGCAAAAGAACCCCAGTTAATGCAGGATTGAGCTGGCAAACATGCAGGAATGTCCCGGATCCTCCAGGCAGCCTGAGAAAGCTCCCACCTCTCCCCTTACTCCTGCACGCACAGCAGATGCTACAGCTGTGGTTCCAGCTCCACAGAACTTGGTATTGAAATACATTTTGCCCACAGCAGCATCTGAGAGCTCATGTCAGTCTTTTCACTCTGGGACCAACCTGTTCCAACCTTTCAGCGACTGGTGGGAGCAGATGAAAGTTTATAAATCAAGGGAGAGGAGATACAGGCAGGTCTTTTGTCCAGGGCACCTGAACTCTACCACATGGTGGGTTCTCATGCTGCTGTTTCAGTGTTTAGAGCCAGGCTGCCTGGTCACACAGACCCCAGTCCTGCTCAGTGTGGCATTTCCACAACAGACACAGCAACACCTGAGCTGTAGGAAATGTTCTCTGTGACGTGACAATCTAGGTCATCTGCTACTGCAGTGAATGAAACACTGATGGAACCAAACAGACACAGACAGAACCAAACATTTGTCTGGGATGATCTGGGTCTCTTCAGCTTGGAAAAAAGGAGACTGAGGGGTGACTTCATGAATGTTGATCAATATGGAAAGGTGGGTGGCAAGAGGATGGAGCCATGCTCTGCTCAGGGGCACCCAGTGATAGGACAAGGGGCAGCGGGTGTGAGCTGGGACAGAGGAGGTTCCACATCAGTGTGAGAAGGACCTTGTTCCCAGGGAGGGTGCCAGAGCCCTGGAAGGGGCTGCCCAGGGGGGTTGTGGAGTCTTCTTCTCTGGAGATGTTTAAAACCCTCTTGGACTGCTCCTGTGTGACTGGATCTAGGAGACCATGCTGTGGCAGGACCTTTCGAGGTCCCCTCCAACCCCTAATGTTCTGTGACCGGGTTCTATTTGTTGCTACAAGAGGTTTTAACCCAAAAAAGTCTGTTTGGAATGAAGGGAGAAAACGACACTTGAGAGTTGGTTTTGCTTATTGTTTTGAAGAAGTGAGCTCCACAACAGGCCTCTCTGCTGCAGCCTCTGAAAGCCTGAAGAAGTGATCCCAACTTTGGGAAGAATCACAGAATCATTCAGGTTGGAAAGGACCCTTAGGATCATCAAGTCCAACCATCAACCCCACTCTACAAGGTCACCCCTAAACCAGATTCCCCCAACACCGCATCTAAGTGACTTTTAAACTCATCCAGGGGTGGGGACTCAACCACCACCCTGGAAAGTCCATTCCAGTGCCTGACCACTCTCTCTGGGAAGAATTTCTTCCTGATGTCCAATCTAAGCCTCCCCTGTTGAAGCTTGAAACCAGCCCCTATGGTTCTGTCGCTAATGACCTATTGGAAGAGACGAGCACCAACATCTCTACGGTGTCCTTTCAGATAGCTGTAGACAGCGATGAGGTCTCCCCTCAGCCTCCTGTTCCTCAAACTCAGCAGCCCCAACTCTCTCCATCTCTCCTCATCAGATGGATTCTCCTGTGCACACACAGGAGTTGGGTCTGTGGAGAGGTTGGGGACTGTTGATTGGAAGAAATACTACCAGGGGAACGCGGAAAGGAATTGTGTGAGTAGGCAAGCCTACTTCTCAATGAGCAATGCCATTGTCTGCCCACCTGAACGCAAGCTGTCTTCACTGTAGTGCTTCAGCCATAACCGAGCTGCATCAAACCTGTGGAGCTGTAGTGTCTCTCCACCACTAGACAGGCAGGTTGGCCTCCCTAAGAGAAAGTTATTTTGCCACAGCTGCAGAGAAGTGATGACTTCTTGGAACGCGCCTGCTTTGATCAGGCAGTGGCTTCAGCTGAGGTGGCAACACGCACATTCCATGTGTAACTGAGACCAACCTGCTGCTGGATTATAGCATCAAGCTGCCAACTTCTATTTCTCTTCTGCTGTTTGTTGAGAAAACCTGCTTCTTAAAGTTATTAATTCCTTCGTGGAACTGATGTGCCTCCTTTAATTTAGCTCCACTAATGACTGTAGTCAGTGGGACTTTGTCAACATCTTCGCTGTCTTGCACAGACACAGTCAAAGGCTCCAAGCAAGACTTTTCACAGATGTCAGTCTGTGAGTGGTAGAGGCTGTTCCTGAATCATCCAGAGCCTTCAGGTAGAGCTTTTCAAACCTTCTTCTTTTAGGGGCTCCCAGTCTCTACGTGTCACTGTCATTGCAACCAACCAGACAAGGTAGAACGACGCAATGGCTGATACAGTCTGGCTGCACCAAGCACAGCAGATAGGAATCGTTTTACAAACAATGACCTAGAACTTCAAATCCTTTCATCTGTTTCTCCCAGACTCTGTCTCCAGACCTGCAAACTTCAAAGGCCAATTTCCTGGCAAAAACACCCCAGAGCCTTCTCTCCCTCTCCCCTAAGTCTTAATGGGGCCTGTTCACAGCTTCCAAGAGGTTCTACACCCATCAGAAAGCTCTGTGTTCCACTAGGGGGGTCACCAGCTTGCTGCTTGTCTTATAGCACCTCAGCCTTGAGCATGCCCAGTGAAAGCATCACCTCCCCCTTCTTTTAGAGGGGCCATCCCAAGCATCACAGACACAAGCAAAGGAAGCATCAGAGTTCCTCCAGGTTGTCTAAGCAGCACTTCAGAAGAAGGTTTATCCCTCTAATTGCTAGTGTTCCTCAGGCCCCTCTTGATTTTCCTGCTGAATCCTTCTCTCCTCTTTTCTTCGTGGGTACTCTTGTGGCTGGAAGGATGAGGAGGAGCGTTATTCCCCCTGTGAAACCAGGCTATTCCAATCCCCAGTGAAGGAGAGCTAAACCCCCCCTCAAATCAGCTTATTTCCCAATTCTCCTCCCTCTTCAGATATAACCACCTCAAAACAATCTTTTTCTCACAAAAATAAAGTAACATCAAGAGTTAAAGGGTCTTCTTCCATTCCTGTGGTAGAGCAGATAAAGGGTCTTTAAAGTGTAGAGTGAAGCAGCTCTCTTACTTTAAGTTCTCCTGCTTTTACAACACCAGGAGACACCCCCAGTGCAGGTGAGCATCACCCCTTTCTAGTTTGTGATCAGTTGTCTCAGGCTTGATTGACCAGCTACAGACAAGAGCAGAACTCTTTCCGCGACTGGAAGCTGACTCCTCCAGCAATGAGCGTGAAATCGATTGCCCAGTGTTTTCTGGAGCTGATGACCCACAACGGGATCTGCTCCACCACGTGCAAAAGGGTCTGGGAGAAGGAAGAAGTACAAGAGGACTCAGAGTATGATGCAGCACAATTTTAATGAGGCTGAGGAATGGAAGGAAGCAATGTAAAGTGTAAGGAATCCATTGCCATGGTCCACTAAGGACAGTAGCCACTCATCCCTCTCACAGTGACACACTCAGCAAAACGAGACCTTCCTTCTTCGTTAGGTGAATTGTACTAATCCAGTCATGCAGAACAATCTCTCACCACCACACACTTCACGTAGCCATTGTCAAATACAACCCAAAAAAGCATAAGAGGACAAGACATTTGATCAGAAATGCAAAGTAGAGCATAACAAACATCAGACAAGTCAAGGCCTGGTTTTAGGAGATGCCAAGCTCCCACAGCGTCGTTAACTTCGGGTTGTGGGCGTCTAACACCTCATCTGAAAACCATGGCCATGAGCTCAGTCCTGCATCGAGTCGTGCTTCAGTGTTCCTGGTCTTTCCTTCCTGCTTACTCCTCACACTTTAGCACGGCCCCTAGAAGCCACCGCGGTAGCTGCTGTAGCGACGGTAGGGTCGGCTGTACCCACTGCCCAGGCTTGAGTAGCCAAAGCTCCCCAATCCCAAGGAGTTGCCAGAGTTGATGGGGACCCCTCCGGCACTGAGAGCATTTCCAACAGCTGCAGATGCTGAGGATCCCACGGCGGTGTTCTGGGGGAAGGAGCTGAGGATGGGTCCAGGCAGGGTGACCACCACAGGAGAGGGCTGGATCACCACCGTGGAGTCCTGGCACTGCCTGACGCAGGGCTCGTTGCAGCTATTTGCCAGTGGGGTCGGTCCGCAGGATGTGGGAGGACACAGATCGTAGCAGGACATGGCTCTGGGCTGGAGTCAACTACAAAACACACCCACAAAAAAAGAGACATGCAGCACAGGAATTTAAACAGAAGAGTTTTCACAGCTGAAATTCTCTCATGAGAGGGGTATACAACAATGGAAGAGGAGATTCTACGGGGAACAAGATGAAGTTGTGTACCAGATCCCTTGGAAGCACTTCGAAAACAAGCTTGAGGAGCCTGCATTTTCTTTAAGGACACCTCTAGAGAATCATAGACTCATCATGGCTGGAAAGGACCTCCAGGGTCATCAAGTCCAGCCCAGTAGCAGCGGTCACAGAATCACAGAACAGTAGGGATTGGAAGGGACCTTGAAAGATCATCTAGTCCAATCCCCCCATCGCAGCGGGATCCCCTAGGTCGTCACAGAAGAACATGTCCGGGCGGGTATGAAACATGTCCAGAGAAGGAGACTGATTCTTGTTTGCTGTGTGGAGAGCTGATGAGCCATGACTGCCTGCACTGCCCAGCATCTCCATGGTCTTCAGCCTTAGCTGAGTTTTCCACAGACCCAAGAGTTCACTGCAGATATTTCATGTTCAGCTGCAGGTCCTGAAAACTTGTTTGAATCCTGAAGTTCAGTAAATAGCCCTAAATGTTGACTTGTGGCTAATTGCCTTTTATAACTGACCACCAATAGATCACAGAATCACAGAACATCAGGGATTGGAAGGGACTTCAAAAGATCATCGAGTCCAATCCAGCAGGATCCCCTAGATCCAGTAGAATCATAGAATCAATAGCACAGGAACATACCCAGGTGGGTTTTAAATGTCTCCAGAGAAGAAGACTCCACAACCCCCTGGGCAGCCCCTTCCAGGGCTCTGTCACCCTCACCATGAAGAAGTTTCTTCTTAGATTGATGTGGAACCACCTATGTTCCAGTTTTCACAGGAAAACCCCTTCCTTTCTCAGAGAAAAAAAACCTGAATCCAGCACAACATCAATGAGGAGAGGCTACCACACCATCAAGACACCAGTTCAACACGTGAAGAGAAGAGACAGGCTCAGACTTACCTTATTCACTGAGGCAAAGAAGGGAGGAGAAATGGATGGCAGAGCCTCGAGTCGCTCGTGTTTTTATACTGAGTTCCAGTTGCCTGACAGCTTGGGACAGTCTTTGTGCTTGAAGTTATTTATGAGCCCCTACTGATTACATGGGGGCTTGCCTCAGTATTTGTGCTCATTACTGCTTCTCTTCCTTATCTTGTGGCATGTGTATCTGACCACAGGTTTCTTTCATCTTAAAATATTCCCAGCCAGGGTAATTTCTGGGAACACTAGAATGACTAATTCAGAAGAAGTTATTCTGCCTTCAAAACCCTCTTGGATCTGCCTGGTGTCATTAAAGGAGATTAACCATCATTTGCATAATGCAGTCCCTGGTACCCTCCCCTCCCAGGTAAATACTGCTGGAAATCATGAAGAATTCCAGCTTTTGGAAGCTGAGCCCTTGTCATTTGGTGATTCAAACTGCTTTTGGGGGAAGGAAAAGAGAGACAGAGAACAACCAGGACTGCAACCACAATGTCCACACCACTGCGGCCCCAAAATGAGGGAGGCAGCGGAAATTCTGCTGGAAGGGAAGGATGCTGATGAATGCTGTGAGAGTCAGGAGGAAGTGGAGAGTGTTGTGGCTCTGTTCAAAGGCTAAACCCACTGCAGATGCTGCTGCTGTCACATGGAAGAAAGAAAGAGAGAGTAGCAGAAGCCCAGTGTAACAGGATAACACCAGATCTCAGCACTTCTGCAGGATCCCAAAGGACAAACCTTACCAAAATGGGGTCTTTCTCTGTCTAACTCTGCACCTCATCTCTCATCTGAAAAAGCCCCACAAATCTGGTTTTATTCTTCCCTCAGATATCAAAACATCATGAACTGGTTTTAGGCTGAGTTCTTTCGGGGTCCCCTCCAACCCCTAATGTTCTGTGATTCCCCGTGCGTGAACACGTTGCATCGTTCGCTGACTTTTCATTTAATCATTGACCAGTTTTGGCTGGAAGAGACCTTCCAGACCATTGAGTCCAACCTTTTCCTAGCCCTGTCGTGCCCCAATGTGTTTTTGTTCTCAATGAAGAGCTCTGCTAAAGTTCTGCCTTTGCAGCACTCAGTGGTGGCGGCGGAAGTCCCACACAAGGATTCTTCCCTTTCCCATCGCAGCATCCGCCTCCCCAGACACCCCCGTGGTTCGAGACCACCGGAGAAATGTCAGAAGTAGATAAATTCTCTGTAGTATCTTCACTTGCAGTCAGTTTTTCCTGTCACTGTACAGCAGCCTCTTCTGGATTGCACAATGCAATTGAGCCTCTTCCGTAGGGTCGGAGGGGCTTGGAGGATGAATAATGAAAGGGTGAAACACACCAGCAACCCCAGACAGAGAGATAAGAGCCGAGGATTTTGCTTTCCTAGTACCTGAACTACTGAGACATGTAAATCTTCCCTACATTAGGAGTCTCTTTGTGAATATCCCCTGGGAACAGGAACTTGCTTGGCTTGGCCACAGGTGGACTGAGAACTTCAAAGTTTATCAGAAGGTTTCATCAAAGCTCTGGGGGATGCAAAGCATCACGTTACGTGCAAATGTCAGATACATGACCCCGTATTTGAATTTCCATTTCACTTCTGTTATAATAGGATTTGGGAAAGCAGGTCAGTCCTTTGATTCTGAAACCGATGCCATTGTTCCCGGCTGCAGGAATTACAGCTGTTTTGTTTTTCATTTCAAAAACTGCTCCAGATTTGGTTTAAGCCGCCTCATTGTTCAAGCTGATTCTCAAATAAATTCACAGAATCACGTGTGATCACAAAACATTAGGGATTGGAAGGGACCGTGAAAGATCATCCTGCTACAGCAGGATCACCTAGATCCAGTCACACAGGAACAGTCCAGGCGTGTTTCAAATGCCTCCAGAGAAGGAGACTCCACAGTCCTTTTGGGCAGCCCCTTCCAGGGCTCTGGCAGCATCACTGGGCTGAAGGTCCTTCTGATGTTGATGTGATGCACTGCTTTACATAACACTATCCACAGATTATTTCATAGCTTTTTTAATTCTTCCTTCATCCAAACTTTGCTTGGAAAAACCCAAAATCCTTCTAAAATCACAGAATCACAGAAAGATTCAGGTTGGAAAGACTCTTCAAGTCCAACCATCAACCCTACTCTACAAGGTCACCCCTAAACCACATCCTCCAATGCTGCATCTAAGCAGCTTTTAAACTCATCCAGGGATGGGGACTCAACTACCACCCTGGGCAGCCCATCCCAGGGCTTGACCACTCTCTCTGGGAACAACTTCTTCCTGATGGCCAGTCTAACCCTCCCCTGTTGAAGACCTTCCGTCTGGTTCTGTCACTAATTACCTGTGAGAGGAGCCCAGCACCAACATCTCCACAGAGTCCTCTCAGCTAGTTGTAGAGAGTGATGAGGTCTCCTCAGCCTCCTCCTCCTCCTCCTCAAACTAACCAGCCCCAGCTCTCTCCATCTCTCCCCATCAGATGGGTTCTCCAGGCCCTTCCCCAGCTTCGTTACCCTCCTCTTCCCTCTCTCGAGCCCCTCGATGAATCTCCCTTGTCCTGAGGTGCCCAGAACTGGACCCAGTACTCAAGGTGCCTCCTCCCCAGGGCTGAGCACAGGGAGAAATCAGACTACACGTTTCAGAAAAGCCACAGAAGAAAGGACCCAGCTGAATTTCCAGGGGTGTCTGCAGTCTTCCTTGAAAATAATTGCAATAATTACTGTTCTAGCAGTCAGAATGACTGAACGACCTGAATTTCGGGAGGAATTAAAGCCAGTGAATCAGAAGTTCTCAGCTTTTTCGCCTCGTTTCATCAAAGACAGACCTGCACATTCACGTTGTAATTAAGATTTCTTGCATCATGTGAGAACATCCTCCCAAGACGCAGGTGAGTGACTAACGTCTGCGTGAAAATCTTAGTCAAAATGGGGCTGGACGGTGACTCACAGCAATCCCACCCCAATAGCCCCGGACACAAAACTGACCCCAAAGATGTGTGTATGGAGAAATGGGTGCAGAGATAAGTGCTCCCCTGGTGAGAAGAGTGCCCTGTGCAACACATTTGTACCTGGAATGAATTGGTTCATTGTAAGGGAATGGATGCCTCGGAGGTTCTCAGCAGCTGAACAAAGCTCAGAGCAACTCAGAGCCCTCCTTTGCCTTTCCCTGCCCTCACCATTCACACCAGGCCTGATGGTCCTGGCTTTTATCTCAGACTTCACTCTTAGCTAATTATAGAATCACAGGATCGTTAGGGATTGGGACCTCGAAAGATCATCCAGTCCAATCCCCCTGCCACAGCACCTAGACCAAGTCACCCAGGAACACGTCCAGGTGGGTCTTAAATATCTCCAGTGAAGGAGACTCCACAACCACCCTGGGCAGCCTGTTCCAGTGCTCCGTCACCCTCACTGGGAAGAAGTTCCTTCTTGTATTTATGTGGAACCCCCTATGTTCCAACTCACACCCACTGCCCCTCGTCCTATCACTGGATGACACTGAGCAGAGCCTGGCTATTGCCAGCACTAGCAGTAGCCTGACTATCCCCCCAGCCTTTTGAAGTTGCCACAATAGTCTGGGGCACGTGGTTCACTGAGAGTGAACCTTGCTGATGCCCTCCCACAAAATCACTCTGGATGGAAAAGACCCCGGGGATCATCCACTCCAACCACCCACCCTACCTTACACGTTCACCCCTAAACCACATCCCTCAACATCTCATCCAAACCATCTTTAAACACATCCAGGGATGGCAACTCAACCCCCTCCCTGGGAAGCCCATTCCAGTGCTTGACCACCCTTTCTGTGAAAAAATTCTACCTAATATCGAGTCTAAACCTCCCCTGTTGTAACTTGAACCCCTCCCTCTTGTTCTATCACTAATTGCTTGTGAGAAGAGACCAGCACCAACCTCTCCACAGTGTCCTTTCAGGAAGTTGTGGAGAGCGATGAAGTCCCCTCCCAGCCTCCTCCTCTTCAAACTTAAGAGCCACAGCTCTTTCAGTCTTTCCTCATAAGGTTTATTCTCTAAACCCCTCACCAGATCCATTGCTTTCCTCTGCACCTGCTCCAGCACCTCCACATCTCTCTTGTATCGAGGTGCCCAAAGCTGGACACGATACTCAAGATGTGGCCTCACCAGTGCTGAATTCCAGGTGGACGATAACCTCCCTACTCCTGCTGGCCACACTAGGATTCCATTGGCCTTCTTAGCCACCTGGGCACACTGCAGAAGATGTGTCTGTAAGTTCAGGTTGCTTAGTCCAGTCCATCTGGGCGTCTCTGCGTGGCACTGCTGTTTCTGTTCCATTCCATCGCTCATTATTTGCTGTAACCTCTTGTCTGGCCCAGCAGCTGAACGGTACCTGCTGTGTGTTTCACCTGAGCTGCCTTTGGGTGCAGGCAGAGCCCATGGCTTGATCTCACGACTCCAGCTTCTGCGCTCAGATAGCCTCCCTGAAGACAAAGGTGTTCAAATACAGGTAGAGGTGTAGCCCTCAAAGCTCACACCTTAACTGAGTTTAGCATTAACATATATTGTTAATTGTACTAAAACCTGTCTTGGTTTGAAAACCATGAGGTTCTGGCTACTGTCATCTGCTGGTGTTTGAGAAGAGTTTTAAAATGACTTGGGCAACCAAGATGGGGACGGGCCTGGAGGCTGAATCTGATGAACAGAGAGGCTGGTTAGTTTGAGGAAGGGGAGGCTAAAGGGAGACCTCACTGCTCTCTACAGCTATCTCAAAGGACACTGTAGAGATGTTGGTGCTGGTCTCTTCTCGCATATTCTGATTCCATAACTTCTCCAGTGAAGTGATCCTGCTGTTGCAGGGGGATTGCACCAGATGGTCTTTCGGGGTCCCTTCCAATCCCTAATGATTCTATGATACTCACAAAGAACTAGTGACAGAACCACGGGGAAGTGCTTCAAGCTTCAACGGGGGAGGTTTAGACTGGACATCAGGAAGAGGTTCTTCCTGGAGAGAGTGGTCAGGCCCTGGAATGGGCTGCCCAGGGTGGTGGTTGAGTCCCCACCCCTGGATGAGTTTAAAAGTCGCTTAGCTGCAGTGTTGGAGGATCTGGTTTACAGTAGATCTTGTAGAGTAGGGTTGATGGTTGGACTTGTTGATCCCAAGGATCTTTTCCAACCTGAATCTTTGTATGATTCTATGAAGTTTGAGGTTTGGTTCTGCATCTTACTCTGATTGAATAATCTTCAATAATTTACAATGTAAGTCCCCTTTTCGTCAAAAATTACAGGTAACTATCTACTGTGTGCAGATTGGTGACGTGTTTCTGCGAAGAGCTGGGTGTAGTGTGCTCGTTGCACTGGAATTCGATGGGGACAGCAGAAGAAAACAACAGAAAAAATGAATTTATGCTGGAGGGAAGAAATTATTCACTCACCAGAGCCTGTGCAATCATTTACTCAGCAGAGCCACACCCTGAATGGGCAGGCTTATAGTTATTTTTCAAATGCATCTGAATTGTTTTTCAAATGCAAATTTTAATTGCATTTCAAATTGTAAGAGTGCAATTAGTACCTCTCCGCCCGTGGCCGAATGTGTCAGATCCACCTTCCTTGCAGAACAACGTCCTGGTGCCAGCAAGGCGGATGAATGTGGCCGTGTAATCCATCACCTCAGAGCAAGGGGTTGCCTATAATCATTGGGCTAAGCCCTTGTGACAAGGCATCGTTTCCTTCTGCCAAGAGCTACGTGAGGTGCTGCTGACCTGCGTGTTACTGCCGTCCCACTCAGGGCTCCTTGGACCCATGTGCCTGATTTTACACGTAGTCATGTTAGTAACTCAGGAAAGAAAAGACCACAACCTGGTCGTTTTGAGATGGAGACTAGCAACAATTCATTTAGAGCCTTTGCATCCCAGAGAGAAGGGGCTTCACACTCAAAACAAACTCTGAAATTACTCTGAAAATTCAGCCTCTCGTTTGACCCCACAGACAAGACAAGAACGTCTGCCAAACCCAACTGTCTCAACACGTAAAGATCCACAGAGAGGCACTGGGAGGCAGGTTTACAACACGAGTCATGGAATCACAGAATCGTTCTGGTTGGAAAAGACCCCTGGGATCATCAAGTCCAACCAACAACCCTACTCTACAAGGTCACCCCTAACCCACATCCTCCAACGCTGCGTCTAAGCAGCTTTTAACCTCATCCAGGGATGGCGACTCAACCACCACCCTGGGCAGCCCATCCCAGGGCCTGACCGCTCTCTCCAGGAAGAATTTCTTCCTAATGTCCAGTGTAACCCTCCCCTGTTGGAGCTTGAAGCTCTTCCCTCTGCTTCTGTTGCTAATTATCTGTGAGAAGAGACCAGCACTGACACCTCTACAGTGTTTTTTCAGACAGTTGTAGAGAGCGATGAGGTCTCCCCTCAGCCTCCTCCTCCTCAAACTAAACAGCCTCAACNATGTCTCCCTTGGACTGAGGTGCCCAAAACTGGACCCAGTACTCAAGGTGCATCCTCCCCAGTGCTGAGCACAGGGGGACAATCACCTCTCTACTCCTGCTGGACACACAATTTCTAATCCAGGCCAGGATGCCACTGGCCTTCCTGGCCACTTGGGCACCCTGCTGGCTCATACTCAGCTGCCTTTCAGTCAGTAGCCTTAGATAGGTTGCCACTAACCACAAAGAAATCCTCCATATGTCTTGTAGTAGGAGCAGGACTCCTCTGAGGACATTTTCCCACGTGCTTCATAGGGTCTTCTCTCTTTAGGATCCCACTCTGCTCAGACCTTGGCCAGCAGAGCAGCTTTTATGCTGAACAAGGGGGCTTTGCACAGGAGCAATTTAAGTCTTACTCCCATGAGGAAAGTTGGGGAAGGAGCTGTAGCAAATCTGTAGTAAGTGTAGCACCTGTCACTTAATGAAGCGGAGGCACAGGAAGCAGTTCAACCAGAAGGGAGGTTTGTGCATAAAAACTACACAAAAGCTTCTCCAAACAAACAACAGGAGGCTCAGACTGTGATGCAGCAAAACTTTAATGAGAGCAGAAAGCAGAGCAAAAAAGCACAAAGTGTGTATCTCTAGGATTCAGTAAGACAACAGCTAACATGTCTTTTCGTCTTGGGGTTTGCTTCTTGGTGCTGCTGTGACCTGGGACAATCAAGTCCCATCCACAGCTATAGGAGGGTATCATCAGAAGTAGGAAGTGTTCAAAGAACAAGACAAGCAAAGGCCTGGGTTTAGGAGGTGCCAAGCTCCCACAGCTTCATGAACTTCAGATGCAGAGTTGCAGGTAACCAACGTCTCGTCTGAAGACTGTGGCCGCGAGCTCAGTCCTGCATGGGGTCCTGCTTCAGTGCTCCTGGGATTTGGTCCTGCTTGCTCCTCACGCTTTAGCACGGCTCACCAAAGCCACCGCGGTTGTAGCGGCGGTTGGGTCGGCTGTACCCGCTGCTCAGTCCTGAGGAGGTGCCAGAGGAGATGGGGACTCCTTCAGCACTGAGGGTGCTGCCCACGGCTGCGGAGGCTGAGGATCCCACAGCGGTGTCCTGGGGGAAGGAGCTGAGGATGGGTCCAGGCAGGATGACCACCACAGGTGGGGGCTGGATCACATACGTTGACTCCTGACACTGCCTGACGCAGGGCTCATTGCAGCTATTTGCCAGTGGGGTTGGGCCACAAGAAGTGGAAGGGCACAGGTCGTAGGAAGCCATGTTGGTAGGACAGAGGGAAGTCTGAAACACAGGGAAGAAATTAAATGCCAAATGAAAGCAGTTTTCAGTTTAAAAACCCAGGTAAGAGGACAAAATTGGTGACAGCACCTAGAGAAGACAAACTTGGGGTGCAAAGGATCGTTTTCCCAGTGGAAGTTTTGTGCTTTGATTTGAATTCAGTCAAGTCTGCAGGGTTCTCTGCACTTCTGTCTGTGGAAAACATGACCTGAGGACAGCTTCTGGGATTCAGCCCAGTGGTTTTTGGGTCCCACTGCCATAAGCAGGGACTGTACTTCCAACCAGGTCCACTGGGTGGTTGCTCCCTTCGCATGGACCTCTACAAGGGAGCATGAAGCTGCCTGTTTTGAGAGGCGGTGCTGCCAGCATCCTTTAAGTCTTCTCCCATCACACCCTTTCTTTTCTACAGAAGTACTCCCTTCTTATTTTCTTTCCCAAAAGGAAAAATCTAGCAATACCTACAAAGAACTAAGAATAACAAAAACAAACAGACTAAACACACCCCCCCCCCCCCCAAAAAAAAGAGAGCAGCCATCAAAGTAAGAGTTTAGCATTTAAAAAGACGCTGGGTAGGCTCAGACTTACCTGTTCACCTGGGCGAATAAGGCAAGAGAAGGGGCTGGAAGAGCCCTGTGTTCTATAGGCTTTTATACCGCGTTCAAGACCGCCTGCAGACCAGAGCCATGTATAATGCATGAAAGTCTTTCATGGCCAGCACTTCTGCATGCAAACATCCCCGAGCTGATCGACACCTGGCTGCTTTGTTTCTTCTCTTCTTTGAAAACCACTCTCAGTGTTGCTCTGTTTTTTTTTCCACCCCTCTTATTGCAGTCACATTCCAGTCCAGACAGAGCTTTCATCTTCACCAGTGTGCACCCACCTAATCGCTTGGACAAATGCGGTGACTCGCTGGCAGTAGAGCAGCAATTGCGTTCCCTCCTGAGGCCAGTGCACACCTGAAGTTTCATTCCAGTCATCAGGGCACTGCTTGAGGGGAGCGTGTGTGAAGCACAGTCCTCATGCAGGACTTCGCTCCTTCAGGTGAGCAATCGTGTAGCTCTGCTGTGGCGGCCCGTCCTCGAGTCGCAAAGGTTTCCACCTCACGGGCTCAAGGTTTACCACAAGACGAGGTGTTTTCCCAAAGGTGTTTGCAAAGTTTGCGCCTCTGCAGCGTTTCAGTCCCACACAAACCTGCGGCTGAGAAGAGCAACCAACTTCCATAAGTATGGCAAAGGGTAAAGGAAATGGAGACCTGTGAGAACTGCTGACCAGGGACAACAGAACACGTCCTAAACCTGCTTGGGCCATCCCACAGTCTCCCCACTTTATCCAAACACAGACAGCGCTGCCTTTCTTTACCCAATGGTCAATCTTGACTTGAGTTTCCGTGCCAAGCAATCGCACTTGGAACGGAAGGGCTTGATCGCTTCATCCTGTGATGTTGTGACAGTCATTAACTGAGTCGTTAATCTCTCCCCTGAGAAAGCAACAACATTCCTTCCTGATGTCCCAGCAGGTAACCCTAGAATCATTAGGGATTGGAAGGGACCTTGAAAGATCATCCAGTCCAACCCCCCACCATAGCAGACCAAGTCACACAGGAGCAGTCCAGGTGGATTTTAAACGTCTCCAGAGAAGGAGACTCCACAACACCCCTGGGCTGCCTGTTCCAGTGCTCTGTCACCCTCACTGGGAAGTTCCTTCTGATATTTTTATGGAACCTCCTGTGTTCCAGCTGACCCCCATTGCCCCTCATCCTGTTGCTCGATGACCCTGAGAAGAGCCTGGCTCCGTAAGAGAGATGTCCAGCATTTTTCACAGCAAATTAAGCAGGAATGTGCGTGCCACAGACTGTTTTCCAGTGGAGGCAGTGTTCTGCTGAGCCAGACTTCTGCGTCAGTAGAAGATGCACTCAGCCCATTACACTCATCGCTGCACAATTGGTTTCACTCCTGTCACCTGCCCTGGCTTTCCTCCAGCCTGCTGGAAACACTTCCACAGGTGGAAATTATGCAAAGGACAGGGCTCAGGTCTCCCCTCTTAACACTACTGTCCCAAAGCAAGAGTGTCTTTGTCCATAGGCTGGTCTCGGTCTTCAGAAGAACAAAGGGCTTTCAAGTTCATAAGAGCTTTTTGCTAATGGCTCCCACATGCAAAGTCTTCTGCTCCCTGATGTTCAGGGTACCCGACAGAAACTCAGCCCTCACACCACCCTGCTAATCACTTCATTTCAAAGTGTGTGAGCTGGGACGATTCAAAGGAACGCCGCAAACTAATTCAAGGTGAAAAGCTCCAACAATCTTATTTATTCAATTAAAACCTTTCCCAATTAATTAAAAAAACCCCATAAAGCCAAATCTTCAACCTCTGTACAATCCCACAACTCCACGTTTTGATTCTTCGTGGGAAAATCCCCCACTCTGTTACTGTCAAAGGAGAAAGTCTGTTTCTTCCCTTTGTTCAGAGTCTCTACCCTCTAACGTAGCAACTGCCATCTGTTTTTAAATTGTTTTCTTAATAATTAAAAGTTATTAAAAAAATAATTATTTATGAGTGACAACTCACCCGGAGAACTCGCTTGACTCTCATCCGCAAAAAGAGATACCAAAGGAATGTCACCCTTTCCTCCTTCCCTCTGGGACCATAAACGATCTCTCTTGGAGACTGTAGTAATTTTGAAACAGGCTAATTAAGAGCCTGGAAATGTTTTCATTAATATTCTGCCAGTTTACAGAATCACAGAGCGTTAGGGACTGGAAGGGACCTCGAAAGATCATCCAGTCCAATCCCCCCACCACAGCAGGATCACCTAGACCAAGTCGCACAGAAACATGTCCAGGAAGGTTTGAAATGTCTCCAGAGAAGGAGACTCCACAACCCCCATGGGAAGCCCCTTCCAGGTCTGTGTCACTCTCAGTATGAAGAAGTTCCTTCTTAGATTGATGTGGAACCTCCTCTGTTCCAGCTCACACTCATTGCCCCTTGTCCTGTCACTAGATGCCCCTGAGCAGAGCCTGGCTCCATCCTCCTGACACCCTCCCTTCATAAATTTATCAACATTAATGAGGTCACCCCGCAGTCTCCATTTCTCCAACCTCAACAGCCCCAGCTCCCTCACCCTTTCCTCAGCAGGGAGATGCTCCACTCCCTCCATCATCCCTGTGGCTCCGCGCTGGACTCTCTCCAGCAGCTCTGTGTCCTTCTGGAGCTGAGGGGCCCAGAACTGGACACAAGATTCCAGATTCCTTCAAGGAATATCATGCCTTTCTAGACGAGGTACCCCACCATTCTGTTAGATCATAAAACACTTCCAGCCTTGAGACTAATTTCCTGGCAGAGACACGGAAAACTCAGCTTTGTGATGGTGCCATGTGAGTCAACAGGGATTTCAGCTGCAAAGTGCAGTGATTTTTTGGTCTTGAGTGCTAAACAGTCCTTGTCCTCTTACTACTGGCCCCAGTACCATTCAGATCATTTCTGATAGTGATGATGGACACAGGGATGAGTTTCACTCTGAAACAGGGTTGTAACAGGAAGCAGGAGGAGAAGGAACAAACCAGAAGACCAGAGGTGTGATAACAGCATCACTTTAATAAAATCAAAGAGGGGATTAAAGTTACTGTGAAGGAGCGAGTTTCAACGTGGGAAGAACGACACACGTCACGCGTTCCACAGGCAGGGCTCTTCTTTCAGTGTGGTGCTGCACCCCGACAATCCAGCTCCAGCTCCTGTCTGAACTGAGTGTTTCACACCGAGACTACAGACTTGATTGGAAATCTGTTTTCACAACAACAGGGACCTCGTTTTAGGGAATGACCCAGTCCCATAGCTCCATCAACTCTGCGTGAGGGTTGTGGGTTGTGCGCCTGAAAACCATGGCCACGAGCTCAGTCCGGCATCGGGTCATGCTTCAGCGTTCCAGATCTTCTCACTGGCTTCAGCACAGCCCGTAGAAGCCACCGCGGTTGTAGCGACGGTAGGGTCGGCTGTACCCACTGCCCAGGCTTGAGTAGCCAAAGCTCCCCAATCCCAAGGAGTTGCCTGAGTTGATCGGGACACCGTCGGCACCGAGAGCACTTCCAACAGCTGCAGATGCTGAGGATCCCACGGCGGTGTTCTGAGGAAAAGAGCTGAGGATGGGTCCAGGCAGGGTGACCACCACAGGAGAGGGCTGGATCACCACCGTAGAGTCCTGGCACTGCCTGACGCAGGGCTTGCTGCAGCTGTTGGCCAGTGGGGTTGGACCGCACGAGGTGGAAGGACCCCGCTCATAGCAAGACATGTCTGTGGGCTGGAGGTGAGTCTGAAATACAGGACCAGAAGTGAATGTGGTGTGGGAGTCACAGAGTCATGTTGCACTTACATTTCCCCAGCTCACGTATCACAACGACAGGATCGTTCCAGGGATCCTCTCAGGAGTTGGCTGGGGAGTGATTTGGGAAAGAAACAAGAAGATGGAGGCTGAAATAATCCTCTCCGCTTGTTGGTGATGCAGTGGAGTAGCTGGCAGATGAACAAAAGGACTCAAACCTCTGTCATCACTTTAATTTTAGTGTTTAGGAGCTTGGCTGTGTGTCTGGAAAGACACCGGTGAGATCCAGCCCCAGGTACTCCTGCAGAACTAGCAATTATGAGTAATGTCTAGGCACAACGTACTTATGGGTAGAGCTCAGTAGACACCTGGAAAACGAAATGGTGGATTATTGTTCCAGGTTCCAGCTTCTCCTACAAAGAAGTACAAATTTTAGTGTAGTTTAGAGCACTTGGAGCTGAGGGCTTGGGAAATAATTTCCAGACAATTTGTTCACAGACATAACATCCACGAGAAAACGGGGCGGTCCCTGCATCCTCCTCGTGTCTGGTTCCAACACACCCATCAGGTCAAAGTTTGGCAATTCCCAGGTCCCATCTCAGTCTGATGGGCGCTCAGCTCTGGTTTCTTTTTGCTCTTCTTTCCACTTGTCCTCACAGCTCCTGAAACCTTCACACCAACCTTGCAGGAGGTTTCATTGCACCCTGAAACACCGTCTCAGAACTTGGCCACAGTAAGGAAGCAAGCAGAACTTTTTGTTGATGTCTGTCCTGTTACAGCTCATGTTGATTACTAGAGCAGAAGAACTTTGAGGGTGTGTGATTAGAGCCAATGTCCTCGCAGACCTCAGTAGGTCTGTCAGGTCTAGTCTCAGCATGTGGCTTCATTCTTGAACGTGGGGTTAGGAGCTCAAACCTTGTGGTTTGACATAATTGATTTGTAGAACCCACAAACCTCTGCTTTAAGCCGCCGTAGTTTCCCTGCTCTCCAGCTGTTTCTTTTAGTATCTGGTTCTGTTTTCCCTCTTGTTTCCCACTGTGCCCAGTAACAGATTCATCATCACAGAATGGAACTGCTGAAGAAGCCTCCCGTGGAATCAGCGGTAAAGAAAAGGGGACTTTTTTTCTGGATCACATTTCACAGAATCACAGAATCACTCAGGTTGGAAGAGACCCCAGGGGTCATTGAGTCCAACCATCAACCCTACTCTACAAGTTCGCTCCCAAACCAGATCCCCCAACACTGCATCTAAGTGACTTTTAAACTCATCCAGGGGTGGGGACTCAACCACCACCTTGGGCAGCCCATTCCAGTGCCTGACCACTCTCTCCAGGAAGAACCTCTTCCTGATGTCCAGTCTAAACCTCCCCCGTTGAAGCTTGAAGCACTTCCCCGTGGTTCTGTCACTAATTCCCTGAGAGGAGAAGCCCAGCACCAACATCTCTACAGTGTCTTTTCAGAGAGTTGTGGAGAGCATTGTGGTCTCCCCTCAGCCTTCTTCTCCTCAAACTAACCAGCCCAAACTCTCTCCATCTCTCCTCACCAGATTTATTCTCCAGGCCCTTCACCAGCTTCGTTGCCCTCCTCTGCCTTTGCTCCAGCACCTCAAGACAAATCCTTTACAAATCCAAGTGTTCTTATACAAACCCAGTAGAAATTTCAGGCATGTACAAGTGATGGCTGAGATCCTCAAAGATCTGAACTGCACCCTGCTGCTCAGAAGACCTGCAGTTCTAACAGCAGAATCCAACTTACTAAAGAGAAAGAAGTATTCTCCCCAACTAATCCAACCACTGGCAGAGCACCGTGGAGCAAAAAAGAACAGCAACCAAATTGTAACGAAGACGAGAATTCTACGGACAGAAAAAGAGAAGTAGATCAGGACTAACCTTGTTCACAAAAGAGGGAAAAGGTAAAAGAAGTGATAGGAAGGACCTGGAGTGGAGGTAGCTTTTATACTCTATCTCAGATGGCCTGAGGACCCCAGACATCCTTTGTGCATGACGTTGTTCACCAACGAGTATGTCCCGAATGCAAAATGCTTCCAACTGGTTAAATGCCTTTTCCTTGCTCTGCTCTGCTTTGCTTTTGTTTCCTTGTCTTCTGACACACACGTTCTGTCGGGCAGGTTTCTCTCATCTTCTGGTGTTCCAGGCTGTGTTCATTCCAGGGCCACTCTTCAGTCACAGCAAGAGTTACACTCCGGCGAGTGCTTCGCTTGAGTCACACGGGAAGACGTTAACAAGAGTTCATGCAAAACTTAATTCATCATTCCAGGGTGCTCTGTTATTAAGAATCTGAGCAGAAATCCTCAATAAAGTCCGGTCTGCACCAGTGTTTGCAAAGGTCTGACTCCAGCCAAGCACAAAGACACAGCCAAGCACAGTGAGGCATCTTTGAGAAAAGAAGAAGATGGGAAAGGCAGCCCAATGGAACGTCCACGTTTTCTGAAGGCACGGCAAAAAATAAGCACAAGAGTACACACACACCTGAAACCCCACCGAATCCAACGGGAAGGACTCAGAGCCCTCTGTGAAATGCAGAGAAAAAAATGATTACACCATCCAGAGCACTGAGTTGTGGAGTCTTCTTCTCTGGAGACATTTAAAACCTGCCTGGACAGAATCATGGAATCATAGAATCATTAGGGATTGGAAGGGACCTCAAAAGATCATCCAGTCCAATCCCCCCGCAACAGCAGGATCACCTAGACCAAGTCACACAGGAACACTTCCAGGTGGGTCTTGAACATCTCCATTGATGGAGACTCCACAACCACCCTGGGCAGCCTGTTCCAGTGCTCTGTCACCTTCACTGGGAAGAAGTTCCTTCTCAGGTTGATGTGGAACCTTCTGTGTTCCAGCTTACAACCATTGCCCCTCGTCCTATCACTACATGACACTGAGAAGAGGATACATCCTTGTGTGACTGGATCTAGGGGATCTTGCTGTGGTGGGAGGATTGGACTAGATGATCTCCTGAGGATTCATCATCCAGAGATTCCTCTTCTGGACCTGTTACTACAGTCAGTAACAGGTGCAGCTGCCAGTACAGTGGGACATTTAAACCTGGTTTATCACTTGCTTTACAGGAGGAAGCTGTGACTCCCTTCTGTGCCATCTCACAGAATCAGAAATTGTCAACGCTCCTGCTCCCTTCCGTGAACACAAGACCTTCTCTTTGGCCCATGAACTCATGTTTTAAAGACAAACTCATCAGAGATCGCTGCAGTTATTTCCAAAAAGACTCCTGAGACATCTCCTGACCACAGCTCCGCTCCAGATTGGTTAGGTTGGATCAAAGAACTCGCTCAAGAGCCTTCGAGCCCTCCTTGGAGACCTCCTCGGAGACTTTTTTGAAGATGGTAAACAAGTTAACTGGCAATTGTCCTTATCTAGGTCAGACAGAGAGTTGTACACACTGAGTTTAGTAAATATCTTAAATGTTATCTTAGCCTGTGCTCCCAAGACACCCGCAAGCAAGCACATTGCCGAGGAGCTGCAGAAGAAGCCTGCATTAGACTGTGCTTGGAGTGATTTCATATTTACACCAAGAGCCAGTATAAATGCACTGGGAGTTAAAAAGCACCCATAACTTGTGAAGATGAAAGAATTTTTGATGGGTAGGGTGTGCTTCTCATGCAACACCAGGCTGGACCCAGACTGAAAAGCTAAAGGAAGCCAACTGCATTATCAACAAAAGGTTCCACCTGCAAAAAACCCACGTGGGAACTAATTCATGCAAAAAAGGTTGTCTCAGAAATGTGTTAAACAAGATCCACATGCATAGTTATTGTACCCATTGCTCCTGTCTTCACCGCTCAGAGAGGCTGTGGCTTTCCAACTGGTGTTCACATCCTTCAGGAGCTGCCCCTCTAATGACACGTCTAATCAAGGCTTCAACATCCTGAACAAACACGACAGGATGTCTAGAGACGACTGGTTCCAGGACACTAATTGCTCTGCAATAAGCAAACGCTGATTTGGGGGCTTCTGCTGGAGAGGAAGAGGAGAGGAAGCCTCTGTGACTTTTCACTCACCACAAGCACTACAAACGTACCCATCAGGGTGGGCTGTTGTTGGACACAGGGGCCACTTAACCTGGTCTTCTGTTCTCATCAAATTCCTTTCTCTACTCTTCACGCTACTTGTTCATTTGCATCATAGAAAGACTCCGTCTTGACACCAAGAGTGAAGCCATCCTCTGGTGAACACCACAGAATCACAGAACATTACAGATTGGAAGGGATCTCAAAAGATCGTAGAGTCATAGAATCATCAGGGATTGGAAGGGACCTTGAACGATCATCCACGTCCAATCCCCCCACCACAGCAGGATCCCCTAGATCCAGTCACACAGGAACATGGCCAGGTGAGTTTTAAACATCTCCAGGCAAGGAGACTCCACAACCCCCCTGGGCAGCCCCTTCCAGGGCTCTGTCACCCTGACCATGAAGAAGTTCCTTCTCATATTGATGTGGAACCTCTCATGCTCCAGCTCACACTCATTAGCTGAGACTGAGCAGATCCTGGCTCCATCCTCCTGATACCCACCCATTCCATATTGATCAACACAAATGTGGTGACCCCTCAGTCTTCTTTTTTTCCAAGTTCAAGAGACCCAGCTCCCTCAGCCTTTCCTTCAGCATCAGGGAGATGCTTCACTCCCTTCATCATCTATGTGGCTCTGTGCTGGACTCCCTCCAGCAGCTCTGTGTCCTTCTGGAACTGAGGGGCCCAGAACTGGACAGAAGATTCCAGCTGTGGTCTCCCCAGGGCAGAGTAGAGGGGAAGGAGAACCTCTCTCAATCTGCTAACTACTCCACTTCTGATCCACCCTGGGATGCCATTGGCCCTCTTGGCCACCAGAGCCCATTGCTGGCTCCTGGCCACCCTGCTGTCCATCAGGACCCTCATGTCCCCTTCTCCTACACTGCTCTCCACTATTTGCATCACAGATAGAAGCCATCCTGTCACCAGGAATGAAGCCATCCTCTGATGAATATCAGAGTGCAAGCAGTGATTCCTCAGAGACCTGAGTGAGTAACTAATCACGTCAGACACAAACAGATTTTAGAGGGTTCTAATAGAGACAATCCTGTGTGAAGTCTCGAGAAACCAGACCACCTGCACCCTTCCCCGTGTCGTGTGTGGCCAGACCCTACGTAGCTCTATTGGGAGAGCAAAGTCAATTCAGGCAAAAGCTTGGATCAGTTTCTCAAAGCCATGGTATCTACAGACAAGGAAACCTTTAATGTTCTTTGATGTCTCAGCACACAATGTGTTGAGTTTGGACTAGGTGATCCTACTCTGGCAGGGGGATTGGACCAGACGATCTTTCAAGGTCCCTTCCAATCCCTAATGATTCTATGATTCTATGATCTCCAACAGAATTCCCACGTTATGAGTAACAGGGTTAAGACTGAGCTGTTCCTAAGGGAAATACTCATTTGTCTCCTTCTTCTTTCACGTAATTCCTCCATATCAAGAGAGGTTTTTTGTGGATTAGCTAAGGAAGAAGATTTATTGGCTTTTAAGGCTTGAAAGACAGGACATCAAACCCCTTCATAAAAAATCATGACTCACAGAATCACAGAACATTAGGGATTTGGATGTGTTCCTGTGTGACTTGGTCTAGGTGACCCTGCTGTTGCAAGGGGATTGGACTGGATGATCTTTCAAGGTCCCTTCCAATCTGTAATGATTCTATGATTCTATGAAGGGATCTCAAAAGATTCAATCCCCCCACCACAGCAGGATCCCCTAGATCAAGTTGCACAGGAACATCTCCAGGTGGGTTTTAAATGTTTCCAGAGAAGACTCCACAGCCCTCCATGGGCAGCCCCCTCCAGTGCTCTGTCACCCTCACTGGGAAGGAGTTCACAGAATCACAGAATCATTAGGGATTGGAAGGGACCTCGAAAGATCACCCAGTCCAATCCCCATGCCACAGCAGGATCACCTAGACCAAGTCACAAAGGAACACTTCCAGGTGGGCCTTGAACGTCTCCAATGAAGGAGACTCCACAACCACCCTGGGCAGCCTGTTCCAGTGCTCTGTCACCCTCACTGGGAAGAAGGTCCTTCTCAGGTTGATGTGGAACCTTCTCTGGTCCAGCTCACACCCACTGCCCCTCGTCCTATCACTAGAATACACTGAGCAGAGCCTTGTTCCATCCTCCTGACACCCACCCTTCACATATTTATAGACATTAATGAGGTCACCCCCCAGTCTCCTCTTCTCCAAGCTCAAGAGACCCAGCTCCCTCAGCCTCTCCTCATAAGGGAGGTGCTCCACTCCCACCATCATCCTCGTTGCTATATGCTGGACTCCCTCCAACAGCTCTGTGTCCTTCTTGAACAGAGCATCTTTTCCACTGTGAAGGACCTCTGCAGAGATGTTTGCCACACAACCACACATTCCTTCCCAAGGGGATGAAAACGAAGAGCAAAAGAGCAACGAAACACGAATTCAGATGCAATATCATTTTAATGATCAAAAGACAAGTAGGATTGTGCAAAACATAAAGAATATGTGTATTGACGTGGGGGAAAGAAGCCATTTAAACCATCCAACTGGAAGACATCAAGCAAGATTTCACTTTCACTTAATTCCTGAATGAGACCCCTCCAATGATCGTTGAAAAGCACAGCGCTACACCGAGTCAATGCGGAATTCCAAATCACAGAGGCAAGGAGAACCAGCAAGAGTGGGATTATCAAGAGTAAGACACATTGGCCAAGAGTCCAGACAGCATGTTGCTTCCCTCACTCTGCGGCACGAGGCCAGAAGGTTGCTCAACGCATCTGGAAACGCTGGCCAGCAGCTCCGTCCGCAGTCCGACACCTGGCTTTGGGCTTCCTGGTCGATGCACTCACTGGACGTCCAGCCCAGCTCTAGCAGGGCAGGCATCTTCTGCCACAGTAGCGGCCACCAAGGCCACTAAGGCTACCAAGGCCGACTCCTCCAGAGTTGATGGGCACTCCCCCCTCACTCAGGATGCTGCCAACAGCAGCAGATGCTGAGGATCCCACGGCGGTGTTCTGGGGGAAGGAGCTGAGGATGGGTCCCGGCAGGGTCACCACCACAGGAGAGGGCTGTATCACCACACGGGAGTCCTGGCACTGCCTGACACAGGGCTCGTTGCAGCTGTTGGCAAGTGGGGTTGGGCCACAGGGCCGGCACAGATCGTAGCAGGACATGGCTGTGGGCTGGAGGGGCACCTGCAACAGAGGGCACAGACAGCACAGGCAGCATGTGAGGAGCAGCCTGATTCCCAGCTCAGGAAGAGCAAAGGCAGAGACTAGGGAGCAGGAACAGTCTGCAAATGGAGGAAGAGAGGCAGAAGAGCAAACTCCCAGAAGATGACCAGGAAGCACAGATGTTGTCTTCTCCCACCTCTCTCCAGAGTGGCAAGAAGAGCAGAGATACCGGGTGAGGGCCAAGGACCAAGGCTCTGCTCGATAGCTACGGAGAAGCAAAGACCGACTGAGCCCAAAGAACAAGGAGGAGAAGAAGAAATAAGAAGAGGTGAGGTGGCTGCAGCTTACCTTGTTCACCAAGGAGGAGAAGGGAAGTGGATGAGGGAGCCTGCTCTTGCCCTGCCTTTTATAGTCCTCCTGACTGCCCTAGGCCCAGAGGAACACTTTGCACATGTAAGGTGTTTACCAACAAGCTCATCTTGCATGCAAAGCACCACAATTACAGAAATGGGGACACTTTGCTTTGGCTGCCTTTTCATTTCCCCCTTCGTGATGCCCCCTTCAGCCACACAGGCTCCTTTAGAGGGAGAGGATTAGAGACCAAAACATTTCCAAGGAAAATTACACAGGAGAAAAGCAGGAATGATCCCAAGAAGCAGTATCTGAGCAAGGAAAAGTAGACAGTAGACAAGTGTAGACCAGAGTCCAGCTCAGCCGTCATGTTCACGGTGATGATGAAGCAGGAAGAACATTAAGCAAGGCAGTCAGCCCACAGGACATGAACATGACCCAGTGATGGAAACCTTGGTCAGCAGAGACTGCTGATTACTGACCACAGCCACAAGCACCACAGTGCCAGTAAGAGGATTAGAATCCAGAGGACAACTTTGGGTCTGGAAACAGAGGGTTCATGGAGAGTCATACACAAATCAGCAAAAGGACTGTCAGCAAAACCTCCCACATCCTGCCTGAAGAAACGATTAACGATCCAAGACAGAGCTTTCATGGAGCCCAAGGCCAAAAGGAAGAGGGAGGGGACCCCAGTGTCCCCATGTGCACTGGGACACAGAACAGCAGCTCCATCTATCACAGCACTGAGGTGAAGGACCCAATCCTGCAGCAAAGGAGGCTAACATCAGTGTGACAGGACAAGGGGCAGTGGGTGTGAGCTGGAACATGGGAGGTTTCACATCAGTGTGAGAAGGACCTTCTTCCCAGTGAGGGTGACAGAGCCCTGGAAGGGTCTTCCCAGGGAGGTTGTGGAGTCTCCTTCTCTGGACATGTTCCAAACCCTTCTGGCCATGTTCCTGGGCAACTGAATGTAGGGGCAGGGGGATTGGACTGGATGATCTTTCAAGATCCCTTCCAATCCCTAATGTTCTGTGGTTCTGTGATACCTTCAAAATCTGTCTTTCCTTGTAAAGACTTTCAGAGTTCTTATAGGTCTCCCCTGTAGAGGCTCCTACAAGACCTTGGTAGCCTCTGAGTTAGACCCTTGACTGAGAGTCTGCCACAGGGCTCCGATACTCTGTCCCACACTGCTCCTTCAATCTCTGGCTGCAAATGCTGCCCGCCCACCCTGATACCATCCTCTCACACCACTTTGTTTCTCAGCACAGCTCAAGAGTACAGATGGAAAGTGCATTTCTTGAAGGCCTTCCTGCAGAGCAGGGCACTAGGTTTCGTGCCAACAGCAACCCTTTCTGTGCAGACTGGCCGTTAGCCCTGGGGAAGGTTGCTGTAGGGGACCCCAGAGTGTAGGGGGCAGATCAAGTGGTGCCCCTCTCCCAATCTACAGTAAGATCGAGAGGGCGTAGGGCAAAACATTACCTGTGGAGGACCAGATGATGTAGATGCAAAGGATGGGGCATCTCACCCTCTCCTATATCCCCTGACACAGGAGGAATCACCACATCCCAGTGGAAATCATCACAATGACTACATGCTATCTCCTCAACAACCAAAGTGGCTTTCCACCCTGTCAGTGATGTTTTGGGTCAAGGCAGGACAGGGCAGAGAAGACAAGAGCACTGAATACTGGGAGATTCCTTCTCACATCCTCTGCTCTGCAAGGGATGGAGAAAGAATTGCTGAACATCCTCACTTCAGTGTCATGAGGTGATGTAAACACCCAAGGTATGATTGTGGAGCTCTGACAACATCTCTGAGTCCCTCAGCAAGCAGCAGGAGGCACAGAAATGTAGTCTAGGACAACAAGAGAAAGACTAAAGCTTTTGGGCATCTGCAACACATCACAAAGACATTAGAAGTCTGGATGGAGGTCATGGCAGAAGTTTATTGACAGAAACAGGAGGTGTGGTGCTTAGCACAAGGGGGTGCAGATGGCTTTTGAAGGCTTTGAATCATGAATAGAGCAGGAACATTCTCTTCCAGGTGATCACTTCAGTGACAACCAGTCTGTTTTCCATAAGAGATGAATGGGTAGCACATACTATTGGCCATCCCTTCACCCTGCAGAAGATCCCATCTCCCCCTTGGACAGCTTGGCCAGGCATCCCAGCAGGGAAGCAGCACCAGGACACAACCAGGTACAATGCAACAAACACTTTAATGAGTCAGGAGAGTGAAACAGAGCAGTGCAAGGTCAGAGGGACCTGGGCCAGGCTGCTGCAAGGGCAGCTGGCACTCAGGCTCCTCTTCACAGCAGTGGCACACGGTGCATCTTCCTCCCACACACAGGGTGGGCCACAGGGTGGTGAGCACAGACACCCTCTGCGATGGATTCAGGAGGAACCCAGGGCACAGGACAGCAGCAGACAACAGGGACTCAGCAGCACGTGGAGAAGAAAGCAGGAGAAGCACAAGACATCTGCTGGCCGTGTCTCCAGGCAGCCCACGCTGGCACCTTGCTTCCCCCCCTGCTTTGCAGGAGGACACAAGGCTGCTCAGGGCATCTGGAAACGCTGGCCAGCAGCTCCATCCGCAGTGCAGCACCTGGCTTTGGGCTTCCTGCTCGATGCACTCACTGGACATCCAGCCCAGCTCTAGCAGGGCAGGCATCTTCTGCCACAGTAGCGGCCACCAAGACCACTAAGGCCATCCAGCCCAAAGCCCCCGGAGTTGATGGGCACTCCCCCCTCACTCAGGATGCTGCCAACAGCAGCGGAGGTGGTGGATCCCACGGCGGTGTTCTGGGGGAAGGAGCTGAGGATGGGTCCCGGCAGGGTCACCACCACGGGAGAGGGTTCAATGATGACGCGCGAGTCCTGGCACTGCCTGACACAGGGCTCGTTGCAGCTGTTGGCAAGTGGGGTTGGGCCACAGGGCCGGCACAGATCGTAGCAGGACATGGCTGTGGGCTGGAGGGGCACCTGCAACAGAGGGCACAGACAGCACAGGCAGCATGTGAGGAGCAGCCCCACAGCCTGCTGGGTGCTGGAAAGAGCATGGTCTGGGGAGAAGGGACAGCCTGCCCAGCAAAGAAAACACGTGTAAGAGTCCCAGTCCCCAGCTCATCCCTGCAAAGAGACACCCAGACCTTCTCCCACATCCCACCAGCACGGCCAGGAGAACAGAGATGCTGGGAGCAGGACCAAGGATCTCTGCAAGAGACAGAGTGGGAGAAAGAACCAGCTGGGGCCAGAAGCAAAACAGAAGACAGGAGGCAAAGGCACTTGCTGCTTACCTTGGTGGCCAAGAAGGAGAAGGCAAGAGAAGTGGATGAGGGAGCCTGCTCTTGCCCTGCCTTTTATACCCCTGCTGAGCGCCCCAGGGCAGAGGCACCCTTTGCTCAGGGAAGGTGTTTGTGGAGCAGCCTGTCTTCCATGCAAAACACCCCAATTAAAGAAACGGGGCCACTGCCTTGGCTGCCTGCGACGCTGCTTGTTCATCTCCCTGTCGGTGACGGTGCCCGTTCAGCTGCTCCTTTCAAGTGACAGGATTAGAGACCAAAACACTTCCAGGATAAAATGACATGTCAGCACAGGAGGATGATGAGGACTGTCCCAGCTCACCCAGTGATGCCACCTCTCTACCCTCCGGGCACCACTTTAAAGTGCTTCTTCATGAATGAGGTGGGACTCCTCACAGCCCTGAGGCTTCAGCCTGGACATGGGCAGGAGTGGCTCAGCAGCATCAGGCGATCCTCTCACGCTCTGCTCACTCACACTGCATGAGACCTCATCTTGCCAGGCAGGGCCACCTCTGACCTTAGGTATCAGACTGTCTCTCTCTCTCTCTGAGGCAGAGCTTTGATCCTGGCAGATGTTTGCACAGATTTTTCTTCATTTTCGTTCTCACCTTTGTCCCTACCTGCTTTAAGAGGAGGATGACCAGCGGTTGAGAACGAAGGCAACTTCCCTCCCAACCCTGTTTGCTAAGCTTGAAGGCATCTTGGTGACCATGACACTTTCTGGCCAACATCTGTTCGACACCTTTATCAATGACCCTGATGAGGGGATTGAGGGCACCCTCAGGAAGTCTGCAGATGACACCAAGTTGGGAGCGAGGGTCTATCTGCTGGAGGGCAGTGAGGCTGTACGGGGGGGATCTTGACAGGCTGCATCGATGGGCTGAGTGTAAGGGTCTGGCTTTCTACAGGGCCAAGTGTGGGCTCCTGCATTTTGGTCACAACAGCCCTCTGCAGTGCTACAGGCTGGGGGCAGGTGGCTGAAGAACAGCCTGGCAGAGATGGACCTAGGGGGGTTCTAATGGACAGGTGACTGAATATGAGCCAGCAGGTTGCCCAAGTAGACAAGAAGGCCAGTGACATCCTGGCTTGTATTAGAAACAGTGTGGCCAGCAGGAATAGAGAGATGATTGTCCCCGTCCTCAGCGCTGGGGAGGCTGCACCTTGAGTACTGGGTCCAGTTATGGGCATCTCAGGACAAGGGAGACATCAAGGGGCTGGAGCCAGGGCAGAAGAGAGCAACAAAGTTGGGAAGGGCTTGGAGAATCCATCTGATGGGGAGAGATGGAGAGAGTTGGGGCTGGTTAGTTTGAGGAGGAGGAGGCTGAGGGGAGACCTCATGGCTCTCTACAACTATCTGAAAGATCACTGTAGAGATGTTGGTGCTGGTCTTTTCTCACAGGTCATTAGCGACAGAAGCAGAGAGAAGGGCTTCAAGCTCCAACAGGGGAGGGTCAGACTGGCCATCAGGAAGAAAATCCTCATGGAGAGAGTGGTCAGGCCCTGGACTGGGCTGCCCAGGGTGGTGGTTGAGTCCCCATCCCTAGATGTGTAGATGCAGTGTTGGGGGATCTGGTTTAGGGGTGACCTTGTAGGGTAGGGTTGATGGTTGGACTGGATGATCCCAGGGGTGTTTACCAACCTGAATCTTTCTGTGGTTCTCACCCATCATTCTTCCTGCTCATGTCTGTGTTATAACATCTGCTTTGGCTATTCAGACATTCCACTTTGACCCAACAGGTTCAGCCACATAATGGGAAGGACTTGCACAAGATGCCAAACCCTGCTCAGCAGCAATAATCATCCAGGAGTCTTTGGAAGCAGTAATGGAGGAGGACAACTCAGGAAGTCTCTCCTGCACTGTCTGAAACAGGGCTAAAGCAGCAACCTCAAGGCACTGCCTGTGGAGGATAAGGACAAGGGACGATTGGACTGGCTGATCTTTTGAGGTCCCTTTCAATCCCTAATGTTCTGTGATTCTGTGATGGGAAGGAGAGAATGAGAAGACAACAGTCAGGGTACCAGTCGCCCAGTCTCCACTGATCTGGGCCTGAGTGAAGATTAGGTAAGAACTTACAGCTTAGGACCTCTCCAAGGCACAGACTGAAGAGCAGGTCAGTTGGGTTTCTGTAGGCTTGTTCATTACATGTTTGCTCCATTCTCACGTCCTTGGAGGACACAGTGTCAAACATCGAATTACGCATCAGAAACGTGAGTTTTTGACCACAGTCTTGTCCCAGTGGAGGCAAAGATGTTTTTCATCTTCACAACCAGTACAACACAAGGTTTCCATCACATGTCACTGACATTATCCCTTTCTTTCAGATGAGAGATGATGAGCCCTGTGAGTCCACTTGCCTTCACTAAACATTTACACACCAAGGCTTAGCCAACCCCTCTTGTGCCCAACTGGAGCAGAGGGCTCAGAGCTGCGCAGTTGCCACGGCTACCACACGGGTTTTCAACTCCTGAGTGACTCCCTCCAGTGTTAGGGTTTGGAAGAATCATAGAATCATTAGAGATTGGAAGGGACCTCGAAAGATCATCTAGTCCAAGCTCCCTGACACAGCAGCATCATCTAGATCCTGTCACACAGGAATATATCCAGGCAGGTTTTAAATGTCTCCAGAGAAGGAGACTCCACAACCCCCCTGGGCAGCCTGTTCCAATGTTCCATCACCCTCACTGTGAAGAAGTTCCTTCTGCTGTTTGTATGGAACCTCCTCTGTTCCAGCTCACACCCGTTGTTCCTTGTCCCGTCACCAGATGACACTGAGCAGAGCCTGGCTCCATCCTCCTGACACCCACCCCTCACATATTTATAGACATTAATGAGGTCACCCCTCAGTATCCTCTTCTCCAAGCTCAAGAGACCCATCTCCCTCAGCGTTTCCTTGTACAGGAGGTGCTCCACTTCCTTCATCATCCTCGTTGCCCTACACTGGACTTCTTGCAGGAGCTCCATGTCCTTCTTGAACTGAGGGGCCCAGAACTGGACACAACACTTCAGATGTAGTCCCACTAGTGTAGACTATACGGGGAGAAGGACTTCTCTCAATCTGCTAACCACCCCCATTCTGATACACCCCAGGAATCTGTTGGCCCTCTTGGCCACAAGAAGTGCTTGGAGAATGGATGGGCAATGGCACATTGTGGGCATGAAGCACGGGCAGCTGGTGGTTAGCCAGGGCAGGAACATCTTACATGGGTGAGTGCTTATCCTCAACACTTGGGTGCTTGTATCCACTTTTGGTTTTAACTCACAAGTTTTTGGTTGAGCTGCCACTCTGCTGCTTGCCCTGCACAGAAACATCTTCCAGCTGGTCAGCATTTTCATACAAACTAGATGTGTATATCCAACCTCACTTGAACACAAACGTCCCCTGAGAGAGCTCCTGGACATCTGCATAGTGAGAAGATATCATGCTCTGCCATGACCTCATATATCTTGGAATAAACAAGGAGCTTGAGGGTTCACAACTACGCCAAGCTGAAGGGTGACCAACAATGGTCCCTACATCAATACCCAACTCTCCCCCAGGACATCCCATTTCCCCCTTGGACAGCTTGGCCGGGCATCCCAGCAGGGAAGCAGCACCAGGACACAACCAGGTACAATGCAACAAACACTTTAATGAGTCAGGAGAGTGAAACAGAGCAGTGCAAGGTCAGAGGGACCTGGGCCAGGCTGCTGCAAGGGCAGCTGGCACTCAGGCTCCTCTTCACAGCAGTGGCACACGGTGCATCTTCCTCCCACACACAGGGTGGGCCACAGGGTGGTGAGCACAGACACCCTCTGCGATGGATTCAGGAGGAACCCAGGGCACAGGACAGCAGCAGACAACAGGGACTCAGCAGCACGTGGAGAAGAAAGCAGGAGAAGCACAAGACATCTGCTGGCCGTGTCTCCAGGCAGCCCACGCTGGCACCTTGCTTCCCCCCCTGCTTTGCAGGAGGACACAAGGCTGCTCAGGGCATCTGGAAACGCTGGCCAGCAGCTCCATCCGCAGTGCAGCACCTGGCTTTGGGCTTCCTGCTCGATGCACTCACTGGACATCCAGCCCAGCTCTAGCAGGGCAGGCATCTTCTGCCACAGTAGCGGCCACCAAGGCCACTAAGGCCACTAAGGCTACCAAGGCCAACACCTCCAGAGTTGATGGGCACTCCCCCCTCACTCAGGATGCTGCCAACAGCAGCGGAGGTGGTGGATCCCACGGCGGTGTTCTGGGGGAAGGAGCTGAGGATGGGTCCCGGCAGGGTCACCACCACGGGAGAGGGCTGGATCACAACCTGGGAGTCCTGGCACTGCCTGACACAGGGCTCGTTGCAGCTGTTGGCAAGTGGGGTTGGGCCACAGGGCCGGCACAGATCGTAGCAGGACATGGCTGTGGGCTGGAGGGGCACCTGCAACAGAGGGCACAGACAGCACAGGCAGCATGTGAGGAGCAGCCCCACAGCCTGCTGGGTGCTGGAAAGAGCATGGTCTGGGGAGAAGGGACAGCCTGCCCAGCAAAGAAAACACGTGTAAGAGTCCCAGTCCCCAGCTCATCCCTGCAAAGAGACACCCAGACCTTCTCCCACATCCCACCAGCACGGCCAGGAGAACAGAGATGCTGGGAGCAGGACCAAGGATCTCTGCAAGAGACAGAGTGGGAGAAAGAACCAGCTGGGGCCAGAAGCAAAACAGAAGACAGGAGGCAAAGGCACTTGCTGCTTACCTTGGTGGCCAAGAAGGAGAAGGCAAGAGAAGTGGATGAGGGAGCCTGCTCTTGCCCTGCCTTTTATACCCCTGCTGAGCGCCCCAGGGCAGAGGCACCCTTTGCTCAGGGAAGGTGTTTGTGGAGCAGCCTGTCTTCCATGCAAAACACCCCAATTAAAGAAACGGGGCCACTGCCTTGGCTGCCTGCGACGCTGCTTGTTCATCTCCCTGTCGGTGACGGTGCCCGTTCAGCCCCACGGGCTCCTCTCAAGTTACAGGTTTGAAGACAGAAATGTTTCTGGGTAAATGACACAGAACTGAAGGAAGAAGATGAAGGCAGTGAGAAGGAGATAATAACCTCTCCAGGTGCTGTCAGCCTATTCCCCTCCCTGGGTGTTTTTTGAGTTTTGTTGAGCCATGTGGCTCTCCACAGCCCAAAACCTGTCATTTCAGGCCAGACTTCCAATGACGTCCCCACGTGAAGCCCAGCCACGTTGCCAGCTTTTCCTGTCCACCAGACCATGCTGTCTGGGACACAAGTGCTTCAAGCACGCCGGCTCTGCCTTTGTGCTCTAGCCTGTCTGTGACGCTGAGCATCACCCCTCCACAACATAAGGCTGGGACTTTCCCCTCTGGCCTCTTGCAGCAGCACCCAGAGGGTCCCAGTCAGTAGCACAATCACTCTTTGTTAGGCAGGGTGATGCTTCACCAACCCTTGGGTAAATGAAACTGTGTAGAGTCTGCATCTGGGCAAGAACAACCCCAGGGAGCAGGATAGGTTGGGGATTGACCTGTTGGAGAGCAGTGGAGGAGAAAGAGACCTGGGGTGCTGATGGACAGCAGGATAGCCAGGAGCCAGCAATGGGCCCTGCTGGCCAAGAAGGCCAGTGGCACCCTAGGGTGGATCAGAAGATGGTTAGCACGTCAAGACAGGTTCTCCTCTCACTCTACGCTGCCCTGAGAGACCACATCTGGAATCTTGTGTCCAGTTCCGGGTCACTCAGTTCCTGAAGGACACAGAACTGGTGGAAGGGGTCCAGCACAGAGCCACAGAGATGATGAAGGGAGGGGAGCATCTCCCTGCTGAGGAAAGGCTGAGGGAGCTGGGGCTGTTGATCTTGGAAGAAAGGAGGCTGAGGGGTGACCTCATGAATGTTTATCAATATGTAAAGGGTGGGTGTTGGGAGGATGAAGCCAGGCTCTGCTCAGGGGCACCCAATGATAGGACAACGGCAAGGGGTGTGAGCTGGATCAGAAGAGGTTCCACATCAATTGCAGAAGGAACTTCTTCATGGTGAGGGTGACAGAGCACTCTAACAGGCTGCCCAGGGGGGTTGTGGAGTCTCCTTCACTGGACATGTTTGAAACCCGCCAGGACATGTTCCTGTGTGACTGGATCTAGGTGATCCTTCTGTGGCAGGTGGATTGGAGTGGCTGATCTTTCAAGGTTCCTTCCAATCCATAATGCTCTGTGATTCTGTGATGCTTCCCCCAAAGAAGGGCACACCCTGCAGAACAAACACATCTAGCTTCTTCCTCCTCTCCATGGTCCATGCCTCCACCTCTGCTTTGGTCAGTAGGCTGACAGGGCAGCAAACACGTTGCCAAACACCACCACAGCCCTTCCACGAGTGCTGGCAGTGCCAGGAGAGGCAGCCTGGAGAGCAGCAGTTCATACAATCATAGAATCATCATGGCTGGAAAGGACCTCCAGGGTCATCGAGTCCAACCTTTTCTCCTAGGTCAACCTTGTCTCCTAGTTGTCAGGACCCCCCAAAAATGCAGTCCAAGGGAAGGATTCAGTGCTCTGCTCCACATTTCCTAGGGCAGAAGGGGAGCAGAAAGTTCCAAGAAGAGTGACTGCCTGGCTTGGGGCACCAGCCAGAAGATGAGAAGACTATGTCCACACAAGCAGAAACTCTGACAGGGCTCAGTGAGAACTGGCTGCTCTTTGCAGGATGGAGGACATGAGCGTGATGACAGGGTCAGGGGGCCTCATCAGCCTGACTATCAGTCATCACATTGCAAAGTACCTGAGTAAGGAAAAGGCAGAAGCAATAGACAGGTCCTGGCCTGAGTCAGAATCACAGAACATTAGGGGTCGGAACAGACCTCCGAGTGTCATCGAGTCCAACCACCCCCTGCACAGTTCACTTAGAAATGCACCCAAGCAGGTTTTGAAAGTGTCCAGAGAAGGAGACTCCACAGTCCCTCTGGGGACCCTGTTCCAGGGCTCTGTAACCTTTACAGTAAAAAAGTTCTCCCTCCTGTCCTGTCCATCAGGTTCATGGTGATGAATTAGGAAGGACATCACGGAATCACAGACTCACAGAAGATTAGGGATTGGGACGGGACCTCAAAAGATCAACCAGTCCAACCCCCTGCCACAGCAGGATCACCTAGATCCAGTCACACAGGAACATGTCCAGCTGGAGTTTAAACATCTACAGAGAAGGAGACTCCACAACCCCTTTGGGCAGACCCTTCCAGGGCTCTGGCATGCTCACCGGGAAGAAGGTCCTTCTCACATTAATGTGGAACCTCCTCTGTTCCATCTCAAACCCGTTGCCCCTTGTCCCATCACTGGTTGCCCCTGACCAGAAAAGCTTGATGCCACATCCTCCTGACACCCACCCCTCACATATTGATTAACATTCTTGGGGTCACCCCTCAGTCTCCTTTTTTCCAAGATCAACAGCCCCAGCTCCCTCAGCCTTTCCTCATCGGGGAGATGCTCCACTCCATCACCTTCATGACTCTGCTCTGGACTCTCTCCAGCAGCTCTGTATCCAGAAGGAAGGCAGTCAGCCCACAGGACATGAGCAGACCCAGGGTGGTAACATTAGTCATCTCAACCTACTGGTTGATGACCATGGCTGTAATGAGCAGACAGCTCCAATGAGAGGATGGGAAACCAGAGAGCAACACCGGGTGCAAATCTAGAGGGCTTGTGGTTGGTCATATGCAAATGTACAGAAGAAGAGGAAGCAGAGACTCCTGCCTGAGGAAAAGGTTAAGGTCTCACAATAGAACTTAAACAGAGCCTGAGGCCAAAGGGAACAGGGAAAGGCTCCAGGTGAGGTGTGTTGGGGCCATTGGGCCACTGATGTGCAACAGAGGGAAATGGCCTGTGCACTGGGACACAGAACATCAGCTCCATCTATCACGGCACGAGGTGAAGGACCCAGTCCTGCTGGAAAAGAAGCTCACATTGGTTTGATAACTGCAAAATAGACCTTCCCTTGTAAAGATCCTTTCAATCACATCCCAGCCCCAGAAAGTCCATAGGTGGTGAACATGTCTTGATCACTCGCTGTGAGAGCCCAAGGTGAGGGTCTGCCCAAAGCCACCAATGCTCTGCTGCAACCTCCTCTCTCCAATCATGAAGGAGGACAAGGGGCAAAACAGCACCTAGGAGGGACTAGAGAATGTGGAAGAAAGGGATAAGGCAGCTTATCCTCTCCTCATTCCTTGGGGCAGGAGCAACCACCACGTTCATGTGGAGTTTTTACCACACACAACACTTAAAGGTCATCATCACCACAAGCAAGGCTACTGCTCACCATGATGTTAATGGTTTTGCAGCTCAGGACAGAAGGAGAAGAAGACACAACCCGCAGTGTCCTTTCATTCCTTTATGTCGGCTGCAGAGGACAGTGAGGGACAGACTGAATCACAGAACATCAGGGATTGGAAGGGACCTCGAAAGACCATCCAGTCCAAGCTCCCTGCCAAAGCAGGACCACTTAGAACAAGTCACACAGGAACACATCCAGGTGGGTCTTAAATGTCTCCAGAGAAGGAGACTCCACAACCCCCCTGGGCAGCCACCTCCAGTGTGTCATGGGCCAGAGGAGGTTTAAACTCCCAAGCAGTGACTGTGCTGTTCTGCTACCACTACGGAGCCCCTCAGAAAGGGGGCTGAGGACCAAAGGAACATGGTCAGAACCCGGATGTACAGAACTAGAAGTCCATGAGTATCTGTACAAACCAGACACATCCTGCAGCACTAGAAGGCATCTTGGTGTTTACTGTGAAGAACAACAGGGTGTGAGTGACTCTGTGAAGGATGAGACTCATTAAAAGTAAACTGCTGTTGAGGTGAACTTTTCAGTGGGACTCCCCTCCCCAAAATCCTGGGAAAGAGAGACACTGGTACAACTCGTCCCATCAGTGATTCCTCCATCACTGAGAACATCCTACTTCCCCCTTGGACAGCTTGGCCGGTCATCCCAGCCGGGAAGCAGCACCAGGACACAACCAGGTACAATGCAACAAACACTTTAATGAGTCAGGAGAGTGAAACAGAGCAGTGCAAGGTCAGAGGGACCTGGGCCAGGCTGCTGCAAGGGCAGCTGGCACTCAGGCTCCTCTTCACAGCAGTGGCACACGGTGCATCTTCCTCCCACACACAGGGTGGGCCACAGGGTGGTGAGCACAGACACCCTCTGCGATGGATTCAGGAGGAACCCAGGGCACAGGACAGCAGCAGACAACAGGGACTCAGCAGCACGTGGAGAAGAAAGCAGGAGAAGCACAAGACATCTGCTGGCCGTGTCTCCAGGCAGCCCACGCTGGCACCTTGCTTCCCCCCCTGCTTTGCAGGAGGACACAAGGCTGCTCAGGGCATCTGGAAACGCTGGCCAGCAGCTCCATCCGCAGTGCAGCACCTGGCTTTGGGCTTCCTGCTCGATGCAGCTCTAGCAGGGCAGGTACCTTCTGCCACAGTAGCGGCCACCAAGGCCACCCAGGCCACTAAGGCTACCAAGGCCAAAGCCCCCGGAGTTGATGGGCACTCCCCCCTCACTCAGGATGCTGCCAACAGCAGCGGAGGTGGTGGATCCCACGGCGGTGTTCTGGGGGAAGGAGCTGAGGATGGGTCCCGGCAGGGTCACCACCACGGGAGAGGGTTCAATGATGACGCGCGAGTCCTGGCACTGCCTGACACAGGGCTCGTTGCAGCTGTTGGCAAGTGGGGTTGGGCCACAGGGCCGGCACAGATCGTAGCAGGACATGGCTGTGGGCTGGAGGGGCACCTGCAACAGAGGGCACAGACAGCACAGGCAGCATGTGAGGAGCAGCCCCACAGCCTGCTCATGATGGACAAAGGCAGACACCGGGGAAGGCACAGATGTCTTTCAAGGATTCAGAACAGTCTGGGAGATCCAGCTCAATGTAAACAGAGCCCCAGACCACCCCTGAACTTTGGAGAGAAAGAACAAAGATGATGGGAGAAGGAGTAAGGTTATCTGCAAAGACTGAAATGAAGAAGAGAATAATTGAGGACAGTAGAAAATGAAAAATAAAAGAAAGACTAGAAAGAGGCAAAAGCTCTTGCTGCTTACCTTGTT
Organism: Rhinopomastus cyanomelas; assembly: GCA_013400115.1. Taxonomy (NCBI): domain Eukaryota; kingdom Metazoa; phylum Chordata; class Aves; order Bucerotiformes; family Rhinopomastidae; genus Rhinopomastus; species Rhinopomastus cyanomelas. Next base: position 54,696 of record VXBP01000500.1, on the reverse strand, counting down.
CACCAAGGAGGAGAACACAAGAGAAGTGGATGAGGGACCCTGCTCTTGCCCTGCCTTTTATACTCCTCCTGACCACCCCAGAGGCACTTTTGCACAGGGAATGTGTTGACCAACAAGCCCATCTTCCATGCAAAACATCACCATTACAGAAATGAGGACAGTGCTTTGGCTGCCTCTTCACTTCCCTGTTGGTGACGTCGCCCGTTCAGCCTCACAGTGAGTGAGGCTGTGCCAGGATGAGAGGACAACATGTTTCCATGGGAAAATGTCACATCAGCACAGTGATGCAGCCAGTGATGAGGACTGTCCCAACGCACCCAGGGAAGCCATCCCTTTACCCTCCGGGGCCTTACTCTGAAAATCTTCGTCACGAACGGGGCAGGTCTCCTCACAGCCCTGAGGCTTCAGCTTGGACGTGCACAGGAGTGTCTTAGCAACATCAGGTGATCCCTCTTCATGCTCTCCTCATTTACAGCACATCAGTCATCACCTTGCTTGGAGGGACCCATCTATTGTTGGGTTTTGGTCTCTGTCTTTAAAACTGGCTTTGATCCTGGCCAAAGTTTGCCCGGCTCTCTTTCCATCTTCCTTCTCTCCTTTATCCCCACCTGCCTTAAGAGGCAGATGACCAGTGGTTAAGAATGAAGGCATTTTCCATCCCAACTCTTCTTTGCTGGAGACTTCTGGTAAAGCTGGAGGCACCTCTATAAATATGGCACTTTCTGGCCAAACCACACAGGTCATTCTTCTGTGTGTGTTATCAATGTGTACAGAATCCATATCATACTGATATCCTGCTGTGGATCAGAAGAGGGGTGGTTAGCAGATCAAGAGACCTTCTCCTCCCCCCTTACTTTGAGCTGATGAGACCACATCTGGAATGTTGTGTCCAGTTCTGGGCCCCTCAGTTCCAGAAGGACACAGAGCTGCTGGAGATTCCAGTGCAGAGCCACAGAGATGATGAAGGGAGGGGAGCATCTCCCTGATGTTGATGGAAAGGCTGAGGGAGATGGGTCTCTTGAGGTTGGAAAGAAGGAGATTGAAGTGTGACCTGATTAATGCTGATAAATATGGGTGTCAGGAGGATGGAGCCAGGCTCTTCTCATTGTCATCTAATGATAGGACAAGGGGCAGTGGGTGTGAGTGGGAACAGGATAGGTTCCACATCAAACTTCTTCTGGTGAGGGTGCCAGAGCCCTGGAAGGGGCTTCCTAGGGGAGTTGTGGAGTCTCCTTCTCTGGAGACATTTAAAACCCTCCTGAATGTGTTCCTGTGTGACTGCAAGTGATCCTGCCGTGGTGGGGGGATTGGAGTGGGTGATCTTCCAAGGTCCCTTCCAATCCCTAATGTTGTGTGATTCTGTGGCTAATGAAGATCATAGAATCATAGAATCATTACGGATCGGAAGGGACCTCGAAAGATCATCTAGTCCAATCCGCCTGCAACAGCAGGATCACCTAAACCAAGTCACACAGGAACCTGTCCAGTCGGGTCTTGAACATCTCCAGAGAAG
>VXBP01000500.1:0-52748 GCA_013400115.1 Rhinopomastus cyanomelas | reverse complement strand
CCTCAGTTTGTCTGCAAGGATGCTGTGAGAGACCGTGTCAAATGCCTTTCTTAAGTCAAGATAGATGACATCCACGGCTCTGCCCTCATCCATCCACCTGGTTACACCCTCATAAAAGGCTATAAGGTTGGTCAAGCATGACTTTCCCTTTGTGAAGGCGTGCTGACTGTCCCTAATGACCCTCCTGTCCTTGATGTGCCCGGAAACAGCCTCTAGGACAAATTGTTCCATCACCTTTCCTGGGATGGAGGTGAGGCTGACCGGTCTATAGTTACCCGGGTCTTCCTTCTTTCCCTTTTTAAAGATTGGGGTAACATTTGCTATTTTCCAGTCCCTAGGCACCTCTCCCGTTTCCCAGGACCTAGCAAAGATGATGGAGAGCGGCCTAGCAATGACCTCCGCCATCTCCCTTAGCACACGCGGGTGCATCCCATCTGGGCCCATGGATTTGTGCACATCCAGTTTGTTCAACTTATCCCTAACCCAATCCTAATCCAAGATGTCTAACTGTGCCCCATATAACCATGATTGTTATGGGTTCTGGCGTGCACATGAAGTGGAAAGATCTCCCTTGCACCTGGCAAGGAAATAAAACAGACCTGCTTTATCACTCTTTGCAAGTTATAGACTTTGATTGGCACGTCAATATCCAGCCACCATGTCGGTGGTTATGTCACCACCACACTGAGGCACTGCACAGGTGGTAGGTTGTTCCAGTTTGGAACCCGACAGCAGAGGGGACAGTTTGAGGGTTCAGGGGGTTTATTTGGGAATTCATAGATTGGGATCAAAGGAAGAACATCAGAGTCCTCCTCGGATGCTGGTCATGTAAGAACGGGCTCGAGCATTTCGATCTCTTCAATTTGGTCACTTGTGACACACATGAGAAGGAGGAGCTTGTTGGTCAGGTTACGGTCAACCACCGCATTTGCTCCTCCCTGCCACTTCAGCCTCTTCCTTACTGCACCCCTAACACGGTACTCAAGAGTTGTCAGTGATCTTGGTCACAGTAGGAGCAAATATAAGAAAGAGTCCTTCTGCACCACCATCCTTTCTAGCAGCTAAAGCACCAAGTGTTCTCAAGTCTGTAAAAGACTCTCTGCAAAACTGCACCATTAACCCCAGAATGTGTAGAGGATGCTTATCTGAAATAAAACCAGAATCAATAAAGAGAAGCAATGCCCTTCTAAGCCAAACAGGTCAGAAGGAAACAGGCACACACAGAGAAAGGCTGCAACAGACAGGATCACCTAGACCGAGTCACACAGGAACACATCCAGGCAGGTCTTGAACATCTCCAGTGAAGGAGACTCCACAACCTCCCTGGACAGCCTGTTCCAGTGCTTTGTCACCCTCACTGTGAAGAAGTTCCTTCTCAGGTTGATGTGGAAAAGCCTCTTCAGGGAGCACCTTGGTCACCCTCTACATAATGAGACAGAGCCATGTTCCTCTACCACCCCACGTCTCTTAAAATGACTGAGTGTGGCAGAAGGAAATACTGAAGGAGCTGTAGAAGCAGCAATGCAAGCGCGGCTGGCCAGTGAGAAGAACCAAGTGTCACGGCAACAAGATGATGGAGAAGACCATGAGTGAAGATTAGAACATGGGAACTGCTGGCACTTGGCATAGGGGGTTGGAAAAGGCTTTGCAAGTATGTGAACCCTACTTGCTGGCTGATTGGTCTCGCAGGTGCGGAGCAGCGTAAAAAGACTTCCGCACGTGAACTAGGGTTTCTGTCCAATAAGCAAAAGACAAGTACGTGGGAGCACGAAAACAAAACCAGAAGGAGGCTATAACAACAAGATTGATTTGTTTTGCTTTGCTTAGGAGTTGGCTGGAAAGAAGTCCTGTCTTGTGAGTTAGTCTGTCACAACTTGGCGGTGACAAACTGAGGGCATTCAGGTCGTCCAGAGAGAACACAAGTTCAAAAATGAACTTCCCCAACAATTCTGTTACCCTTGGAGAGCTTGGCCGGGCATCCCAGCAGGGAAGCAGCACCAGGACACAACCAGGTACAATGCAACAAACACTTTAATGAGTCAGGAGAGTGAAACAGAGCAGTGCAAGGTCAGAGGGACCTGGGCCAGGCTGCTGCAAGGGCAGCTGGCACTCAGGCTCCTCTTCACAGCAGTGGCACACGGTGCATCTTCCTCCCACACACAGGGTGGGCCACAGGGTGGTGAGCACAGACACCCTCTGCGATGGATTCAGGAGGAACCCAGGGCACAGGACAGCAGCAGACAACAGGGACTCAGCAGCACGTGGAGAAGAAAGCGGGAGAAGCACAAGACATCTGCTGGCCGTGTCTCCAGGCAGCCCACGCTGGCACCTTGCTTCCCCCCCTGCTTTGCAGGAGGACACAAGGCTGCTCAGGGCATCTGGAAACGCTGGCCAGCAGCTCCATCCGCAGTGCAGCACCTGGCTGTGGGCTTCCTGCTCGATGCAGCTCTAGCAGGGCAGGTACCTTCTGCCACAGTAGCGGCCACCAAGGCCACCCAGGCCACTAAGGCTACCAAGGCCAAAGCCCCCGGAGTTGATGGGCACTCCCCCCTCACTCAGGATGCTGCCAACAGCAGCGGAGGTGGTGGATCCCACGGCGGTGTTCTGGGGGAAGGAGCTGAGGATGGGTCCCGGCAGGGTCACCACCACGGGAGAGGGTTCAATGATGACGCGCGAGTCCTGGCACTGCCTGACACAGGGCTCGTTGCAGCTGTTGGCAAGTGGGGTTGGGCCACAGGGCCGGCACAGATCGTAGCAGGACATGGCTGTGGGCTGGAGGGGCACCTGCAACAGAGGGCACAGACAGCACAGGCAGCATGTGAGGAGCAGCCTCACAGCCTCCTTGCAAAGAGCAGAGATAGCAGCTGGGGAGGACAGACAGATTTCATGAGGGAGAAGAGAGGATTAGGAGCTCCTGCCCCATAGATTTCTCCTGCAAAGAGACACCAAGACCTTCTCCCACGTCCCACCAGCACGGCCAGGAGAACAGAGATGCTGGGAGCACGAGAAAACATCTCACTACATCTACAACAGGGCAAAGACTCGGCTGAGACTAGAGGAGAAAGAGCAGAGGGAGAAGGACAAGAGCGAGGCAAAGGCTCTTGCTGCTTACCTTGTTCAGCAGGGAGGAGAAGGCAAGAGAAGTGGATGAAGGAGCCTGCTCTTGCCCTGCCTTTTATACTCCTCCTGACCACCCCAGAGGCACTTTTGCACAGGGAATGTGTTGACCAACAAGCCCATCTTCCATGCAAAACATCACCATTAGAGAAATGGGGACAGTGGCCTGGCTGCCTGCAGCGCTGCCTCTTCACTTCCCTGTTGGTGACGTCGCCCGTTCAGCCACACAGGCTCCTTTCAAGAGCCAGGATGAGAGAAGAACGTGTTTCCAGGGGAAAATGACTCGTCAGCACAGGCAGGGGATGCAGCCAGTGATGAGGACTGTCCGACCTCGCCCAGTGATGCCACAACTTTACCCTCCAGGTCCTCACCCTGATGTTTTTCTACAGGGGTCAGACATTTACGATCATAACCCTGAGGCTTCAGCCTGGACGTGCACAGGAGTGTCTCAGAAACACCAGATGATCCCTCTCATGGTTTGCTCATTTACAGCACATCAGTCATCACCTTGCTAGCAGGGACCCATCTGCTCTTGGGTTTTAGAGTCTGTCTTTAAAATTGGGCTTTGATCCTGGCAGACGTTTGCCCGGCTCTTTCCATCTTCCTTCTCTCCTTTATCCCCACAAACCTTAAGAGGCAGATGACCAGTGGTTAAGAGTGAAGGCATTTTCCATCCCAACTCTTCCTTGCTGGAGACTTCTGGCAATGTTGGAGGCATCCCTGTGGCCATGATACTTTCTGGCCAAGGCACACACCCCCCTCTTCTTGCTCACGGCTCTGTTATAACTAGTGTTATGGCCATCAAAATCCGCCAGGCACAACGACCCACTGGGAAGGATTTCCACAAGACACCCAACCCTGCTGAGGAGATAGTGTCCACGAGTCTTTGGGGACTGATGGGGGAGCACATCTCAGAAATAGTTAGAGTCATAGAATCATAGAACCATAGAATCATTAGGGATTGGAAGGGACCTCGAAAGATCATCTAGTCCAATCTCCCTGACACAGCAGGATCACCTGGACCAAGTTGCACAAGAACATGTCCAGGTGGGTCTTAAACATCTCCAGAGAAAGAGACTCCACAACCCCCCTGGGCAGCCTGTTCCAGTGCTCCGTCACCCCCACTGGGAAGAAGTTCTTTCTGATGTTTTTATGGAACCTCCTCTGTTCCAGCTCACACCCGTTGTCCCTCGTCCTATCACCAGATGACACTGAGCAGAGCCTGGCTCCATCCTCCTGACACCCACCCCTCACATATTTATAGACATTAATGAGGTCACCCCTCAGTATCCTCTTCTCCAAGCTCAAGAGACCCAGCTTAGTTGATGAAGGACTGCAGCAGCAGCCTCATGGCACTGCCTGGGGAGGACGAAGATATGGGCTGGAGGGATTTAGAGCTGGCAGGGCATCACCCCCCATTCTCCAGTGCTCTGGGGCTGATTTGATTGGAAGTTAAACAGCAGCATTGCTTGGGACCTCTCCAAGCACATCCTGAAGAGCAGCTGCCTTTGATTTCTGGAGGATTATCTGCATGTCTGCTCCAGTCTCAGGTGCCCACAGGACGCAGTGACACACGCTGAAGCCCTCGATGGCTACTTACATTTCTGACCACAAGGATGTTTGGATGGAGGCTGAGATGTTTTTGTTCCTCCTTTCTAGCACCCCACAGAGTTTCTAGCACAATGCTGCCCGTTGCTTTCGGATGAGGGAGGATGAGCCCTCTGTGTCCATGCTCCCCCACCAACAATTTTGCACACCCAGACCCATCCAATCCCCACTGTGAAATAAGCCAGAAGAGGACTCACATCTCCATGTGTTACACAGCTGCCCCATGTGTTTTCAACTCTTCAGGAGTTCCTCCAGTTTCAGGGTTTGCAAAAATCTGATGGAGAAGGGCAGGGACACGTTGTGGGCAGCAACGGGCAGAGATGAGGGCATCACAGGAATTTCTTATTGTATGTCAATATTTTCCTCAAAAACTGGGACTGCCCAGGAGAGTCGTGGAGTCTCCTTCTCTGCAGACATTTAAAACCTGGCTGGATATGTTATTGTGCAACTTGGTCTAGGGGATCCTGCTGTGGTGTGGGGAATGAGACTAGATGATCTTTTGAGGTCCCACCAATCCCTAATGAACTGTGATGCCTGGGTCTACCACTGGTTATTATTCATATTTCCCTTTGCAGAGCTCCTGGGCATGCTTTGGATACTGAGGCAACCTCAAACACCCCAACACCACCCCATGCCTCTTCCAAGCAACATGACACTTCAGAATACTCAGATTTTCCAGGCACTAATCACTACCACCAGTGTGTCTTATCTACACAACCTTCTCCAATCCAGGACATCCCATCTCCCCCTTGGACAGCTTGGCCGGGCATCCCAGCAGGGAAGCAGCACCAGGACACAACCAGGTACAATGCAACAAACACTTTAATGAGTCAGGAGAGTGAAACAGAGCAGTGCAAGGTCAGAGGGACCTGGGCCAGGCTGCTGCAAGGGCAGCTGGCACTCAGGCTCCTCTTCACAGCAGTGGCACACGGTGCATCTTCCTCCCACACACAGGGTGGGCCACAGGGTGGTGAGCACAGACACCCTCTGCGATGGATTCAGGAGGAACCCAGGGCACAGGACAGCAGCAGACAACAGGGACTCAGCAGCACGTGGAGAAGAAAGCAGGAGAAGCACAAGACATCTGCTGGCCGTGTCTCCAGGCAGCCCACGCTGGCACCTTGCTTCCCCCCCTGCTTTGCAGGAGGACACAAGGCTGCTCAGGGCATCTGGAAACGCTGGCCAGCAGCTCCATCCGCAGTGCAGCACCTGGCTGTGGGCTTCCTGCTCGATGCAGCTCTAGCAGGGCAGGTACCTTCTGCCACAGTAGCGGCCACCAAGGCCACCCAGGCCACTAAGGCTACCAAGGCCAAAGCCCCCGGAGTTGATGGGCACTCCCCCCTCACTCAGGATGCTGCCAACAGCAGCGGAGGTGGTGGATCCCACGGCGGTGTTCTGGGGGAAGGAGCTGAGGATGGGTCCCGGCAGGGTCACCACCACGGGAGAGGGTTCAATGATGACACGGGAGTCCTGGCACTGCCTGACACAGGGCTCGTTGCAGCTGTTGGCAAGTGGGGTTGGGCCACAGGGCCGGCACAGATCATAGCAGGACATGGCTGTGGGCTGGAAGGGCACCTGCAACAGAGGGCACAGACACAACACAGGGACATGGTACAGCCTCTGTCCCAAAAGAAACTCTGTAAAGAGAGCCAAAGATCTTCTCCCACTTGCACCATGGCAAGGAGATCAGAGATGCTTGGGGTGGCAGCACGGAGCAAGGCTCTCAGAAGAGCTGCCCTTAGAGAACCTAGAAGGGAGAAGAAAGGGGGAAAGACAAGGAAACTGCAAAGGTGGCTGTAGCTTACCTCGTCCACCAAGGAGGAGAAGGCAAGAGAAGTGCATGAGGGAGCCTGCTCTTGCCCTCCCTTTTATACTGGTTGGGGCTGCCCCAGGCCCAGAGGCACCTTTGCTCATCTAAACTGTTTACCAACAAGCTCATATTTTATGCAAAACATCCCACTTAAGTAAATAGCTCCTTGTTTGGTTGTTTATGCCCTGTGCAATCCTGCCTTCTCATTTGGCTCTGCAGGACCTGCCCATTCAGCCACCCAGGCTCCTGTCGAGCGACAGGATTAGAGACCGAGGCATTTCCAGGTGAATTTGCAAGAGGAGTCGGGGAGATCTTCCAGCCAGGCTGGGGGTGATGTCAGCGCTGTGCCCTCCCGCGGCGCGTTTGCTGCCTTTGGTGTAACGAGCCCTCTTTTATTTCCTTACAAACACAGATCAAAGGACAGGGTCTGGCCAAATCCATTGCGCTCTCTGCCTCCAAGGTCTTTCCTGCTTTTTTAAGGCATCGTTTTGTTTTCATCAGGGAGAACACGCTCTTGGGTTTTTTCAACTTGGCTTTTGTAGCCGGCTCTGCCCCGGCAACAAATCAGACTGTCTGGTTTGCCTCTCACATCTTTCAGAACTGCCTGGAATTCCCCAATCAGAGAATCCTTAGGGATTGGAGGGACCTCAAAATATCATCCAGTCCAATCGCCCTGCCAGACACAATCACCTCAACCAAGTCGCACAGGAACACATCCAGGCGAGTTTCAAACATCTCCAGAGAAGGAGACTTCACAACAGTCTCTAACTAATACCCATGGGGAAAAAAACCCATAATTCTTCCTGAAACACTTCTGCTCTGGTATCATAGGTGTTAGTTACAGACTGTTGTGAAGTCTCCTTCCCTGGAGACATTTAAAACTCGCCTGGATGTGTTCCTGTGTGATTGGTCTGGGTGATCCTGCTCTGGCAAGGAGCTTGGACTGGATGGTCTTTTGAGGTCCCTTCCAATCCCTGATGTTCAGTGGTTCTGTGGCTCTTTGTGGTTATCTTGCAGAAACTACGCCCTCACTCCCTCAAGAGTTCCCTTTTAAAACCTAAGAGTGATTCTGAGTTTCAAAATTCTTCCTTGTTTCCTTCGCCATGTCCGTTCCTCATCTGTTTTGGCCTCCAATGGGACACCACATCCCATAACACTCTGTGGAGTCCAGTGTAGAGCCACAAAGATGATGAAGGGAGTGGAACATCTCCCTGATGAGAAAAGGCTCAGAAAAAAGGAGCCTGAGGGGTGACCCCACGGATGCTGATCAATATGTGAAGGGTGGGTGTGAGGAGGATGGAGCCAGGCTCTGCTCAGGTGCACCCAGTGACAGGACAAGGGGCAGCGGGTGTGAGCTGGAGCAGAGGAGGTTCTATGTCAGTATGAGAAGGACCTGCTTCCCGGTGGGAGTGACAGAGCCCTGAAAGGAGCTGCCCAGGTGGATTGTGGAGTGTCCTCTGGAGATGTTTTATACCCACCTGGACTGTTCCTGTGTGACTTGGATCTAGGGGATCCTGCTGTGTCAGGGAGATTGGACTGGATGGTCTTTCCAGGTCCCTTCCAATCCCTGATGTTCTGTGATTCCATGTAAGACTTCCACTCAACATGAAGCTCATGCCAGCATCTCCCCAGGGGATGCACATCAAGGGAAGGACTCAGTGCTCTGCACTGCAATGCCTGGGGCAAGACAGGGGCCAAACGTTCAGAAGAGGAGTTACAACTCTGTTCACAGAGTCACAGAATGCTAGAGGTTGGAAGGGATCTCAAAAGACCATCCAAGTTTAGGTATAATCTGGACTCCCTTGAGACTCCATCAACGTCCTTATTGCACGTGGTGGCCGTAACACATTCCCCAACCAGTTTGTGACTCCACCAGAGAGCAGCAACTCTCTGATGAGAGAGGACTAGGCAAAGTTCCTCCTTCACGAAGATGAAGGGAGCGTTGATGTTGATGGGAGATGTTAGTCTAAGCAACTATGCATGCCAAAGACATCCCGAGGGTGTCTGCAAAGCCTCGATGGAATGGGAAGATTTCCTTCAGATGTCAAATCGATTTCATTACCCTCACAGCACGCTGCAGACCAGTTCTCTGTTCATGGAACTTCCACACAAAACCCTTCCACAAGCAAAATATTAAATGCAAAGGAGACATTTCCTGCCATGTCTCGCCCTCCCTGACCCTGCCCTCCTGAATGGAAGGTCTAAAGGAAGGTTTGAGCGTCCTAACACGTCTTGGTCCCTTAGAGCACTTACTGAGGGTGTTGTGTTCATTTCAGGTTCAATCCTGACCTCGTTTTGCTTCAGCAGGGCGTGCAGTCACAGGTGGGAGTGCATTTCTACAGAGACTACCAGCAAATAAAACTAGAGACGTGTTATGATGGATGCCTTGCTTCCAGGGAAGAAAAGACGAGAGAGATGTCTTTCAAAATACAGTTCTAGCTCCAGGATAGGACACAGAATCAGTTCTTGATTGAGTTGGAAGAAGGATGTAGTGCAAGGCACTGCCCAAACAGAAAGAAGAATCAGAGAATCCCAGAGCATTAGAGATTGGAAAGGACCTGGAAAGATCATCCACAGTCCAATCCCCCTGTGACAACAGGATCCCCTAGATCCAGTCGCACAGGAGCATATCCTGGCAGGATTTAAACATCTCCAGAGAAGGAGACTCCACAACCCTCTGAGCAGCCTCTTCCAGGGCTCTGTCACCTTCAAATGAAGAAGTGCCTTCACATGTTAAAGTGGAACCTCCTCTGTTCGAGCTGACACCCACTGCCTCTTGTGCCCCTGAGCAGAGCCTGGCTCCATCCTCCTGACACCCACCCTTCCCATATTGATCAACATCCATGGGGTCACTCTCAGTCTCCTTTTTTTCTGAGCTCAAAAGACCCAGCTCCCTCAGCCTTTCCTCGTGAGGGAGATGGTCCACTGCCTTCACCATCACTGTGGAAAAGAGAAAAAAACTTAAAATAAAAACTTCTCTTTCCTTTTACAGAGTTGCACTGGCAGTCACAAGTCTGCTCAGCTCTGTGGGTACTGCCTCCAGCATTGGGATTGGAAAGTAGTGCTTGGAGGATGGAAGGGCAAGGACACATTGTGGGCACTGACAGACAGACAGAGCCCTGGGCACCTTGAGTGTGGGTGTTGCTTTGCATAGAAATGTCTCCAACTGGTCAGTCATCTCCCTCAACACCTGAATGACTTTATGCACCCTAACGTGTTATGCAAATGTCCCTTGGGAGATGGTGGCCAATCTTTGCAGCAGAACATATTGTGCTACTCCATTAATTGATGTCTCCTCTAATGACTACAAACATGGACGATATGACAGTCCCTAGTGTCACAAATGGACCAGGATCCAACCACTCAAAATCATCCCATCTCCCCCTTTGACAGCTTGGCCGGGCATCCCAGCAGGGAAGCAGCACCAGGACACAACCAGGTACAATGCAACAAACACTTTAATGAGTCAGGAGAGTGAAACAGAGCAGTGCAAGGTCAGAGGGACCTGGGCCAGGCTGCTGCAAGGGCAGCTGGCACTCAGGCTCCTCTTCACAGCAGTGGCACACGGTGCATCTTCCTCCCACACACAGGGTGGGCCACAGGGTGGTGAGCACAGACACCCTCTGCGATGGATTCAGGAGGAACCCAGGGCACAGGACAGCAGCAGACAACAGGGACTCAGCAGCACGTGGAGAAGAAAGCAGGAGAAGCACAACAGACATCTGCTGGCCGTGTCTCCAGGCAGCCCACGCTGGCACCTTGCTTCCCCCCCTGCTTTGCAGGAGGACACAAGGCTGCTCAGGGCATCTGGNTGCAAAGAGCAGAGATAGCAGCTGGGGAGGACAGACAGATTTCATGAGGGAGAAGAGAGGATTAGGAGCTCCTGCCCCATAGATTTCTCCTGCAAAGAGACACCAAGACCTTCTCCCACGTCCCACCAGCACGGCCAGGAGAACAGAGATGCTGGGAGCACGAGAAAACATCTCACTACATCTACAACAGGGCAAAGACTCGGCTGAGACTAGAGGAGAAAGAGCAGAGGGAGAAGGACAAGAGCGAGGCAAAGGCTCTTGCTGCTTACCTTGTTCAGCAGGGAGGAGAAGGCAAGAGAAGTGGATGAAGGAGCCTGCTCTTGCCCTGCCTTTTATACTCCTCCTGACCACCCCAGAGGCACTTTTGCACAGGGAATGTGTTGACCAACAAGCCCATCTTCCATGCAAAACATCACCATTAGAGAAATGGGGACAGTGGCCTGGCTGCCTGCAGCGCTGCCTCTTCACTTCCCTGTTGGTGACGTCGCCCGTTCAGCCACACAGGCTCCTTTCAAGAGCCAGGATGAGAGAAGAACGTGTTTCCAGGGGAAAATGACTCGTCAGCACAGGCAGGGGATGCAGCCAGTGATGAGGACTGTCCAACTCACGGAGCAAGGCCATCTCCTTACCCTCCAGGGCACCCTTCAAACACTCTCATCATGAATGGAACATCGTCTCTAGCAATTGGAACACGCCAGGACAGATTTGACTTGTCTGTGATGGGAGTCACCTTATCCATTGTGCAACCTAGTGCCAAACTCCATCAGAGTGTGGTAGGAACTTCCCAGTCACTTTCAGTGTCCCGTAAGATCTTAAGGTCGGAAATCCATCAGCAAGACGTGTTCAGCATCTCTTTGTCTTTTCTTATTTTGTCTGAAGAGTCACTTTAATCTTCAAAAAGGAGAAGAAGGAGGGTGCAGGTGACTACAGACCAGTCACCCTCACCTCCATCCCAGGAAAGGTGATGGAACAATTTGTTCTAGAGGCTGTCTCCAGACACATCAAGGACAGGGAGGTCATTAAGGACAGTATGCATGGCTTTACAAAGGGAAAGTCATGCTTGACCAACCTCAGTGTTTTTTATTAGAGCATAACCAGGTGGATAGATGATGGCAGAGGGTGGATGTCCTGACTTCAAGAAGGCATTTGACAGAGTCTCTCAAAGCATCCTCGCAGCCAAACTGAGGCAGTGTGGTCTAGATGATCATGTAGTGAGGTGGATCTGGAAATGGGTCCAGGATAGAAGAGAGAGTGGTGGTCAATGGGACAGAGTCTAGTTGGAGACCTGTATCTAGTGGAGTGCCCCAGGGATCGGTGCTGGGACCGGTCCTGTTCAATCTATTAATTGATGACTTGGATGAGGGATTGGCATGCACTGTCAGCAAGTTTGCTGATGACACAAAGCTGGGTGGTGTCTCTGACACCCCAGCAGACTGTGCTGCCATTCAGCGAGATCTGGACAGGCTGGAGAGCTGGGCAGAGAAAAATCTAATGACCTATAACAAGAGTAAGTGCAGAGTCTTGCATCTGGGCAAGAACAACCCTAGGTACCAGTATAGGCTGGGGACTGACCAATTGGAGAGCAGTGTAGGAGAAAGGGACTTGGGGGTCCTGATGGGCAGCAGGATGGCCATGAGCCAGCAGTGTGCTCCTGTGGCCAAGAGGGCCAACAGCATCCTGGGGTGGATTGGAAAAGGGGAGTTAGTAGATCAAGAGAGGTTCTTCTCCCCCTCTACTCTGCCCTGGTGAGACCACACCTGGAGTATTGTGTCCAGTTCTGGGCTCCTCAGTTCAAGAGAGATGTGGAGCTACTTTAGGGAGTTCAGTGCATGGCAATGACGATGCTGAAGGAAGTAGAGCACCTCCCTAATGAGGAGAGGCTGAGGGAGCTGGGTCTCTTGAGCTTGGAGAAGTGGAGAGTGAGAGGTGACCTCATTAATGTCTATAAATATGTGAAGGATGGGTGTCAGGAGGATGCAGCCAGGCTCTTCCCAATGTCATCTAGTGATAGCACGAGGGGCCATTGTTGTAAGCTTGAATGGAGGAGGTTCCACATAAAAATGAGAAGGAACTTCTTCCCTGTGAGGGTGACAGAGCACTGGAACAGGATGCCCAGAGAGGTTGTGGAGTCTCCTTCACTGGAGATGTTTCACACCCGCCTGGATGTGTTCCTGTGCGACTTGGTCTAGGTGATCCTGCTGTGGCATGGGGATTGGACTAGATGATCTTTTGAGGTCCCTTCCAACCCATAGTGATTCTGTGATTCTGTGATCCTAAGAGTCCTAAGCAGCTTTCAATCCACATGAGAATGATGTTGGTGAAGAGGAGACAGACCTCTCCAACAAAATCTAAACCTTCTCATCATCTCACCTCCTAACACAAAACTTCACTGTTGTAGCTTCCCAAATGTTCATTCCTCATCTCCAAGGCTACAAAACACTTCTCCTCTGAGCCCACACACTGACCCAGTAACAGGCACCGGAACAGCTTTGAAAGACATCTCGGAGACAGCAAAACCCATCACACATAGTCACTGTCTGGCAAAGGCAGCAGCAAGACACCAGAGATATCAGGACTTCTGTTTCACCTTCCCAGGCTCCTCAGCACTCTGGCACACGAGGTTTCCCAGGGCTCCATGCTACACCAGCAGTCAGCACCTAGAGTGAGGCTCTGCCCAAAATGCCCAGATCCCTACCTCAGCCAGCTTTCTGCCATCACACGCTGGAGGTGCTCATTGCCCACCCTGGTGCCATCGTTAATCCCACCCTGCTCTGGCTGGCAGCTCAGCACAGCTCTCAAGAACTGGTGGAGAGTTTTGTGAAGGTCCTGTCATGAGACAGAGAACAGGACACGGTGTGTAATGAGACCCTGTCTCTTTCAGGGTAGGTCGGTCTCTATCCCTGGGAAGAGTCACTGTAAGAGATTCTTGACACTGCTTTTTGTGGGGCAGCACAAGACATGCCCCTCACACTAGGAGAAGCAGGACCGGGGGGACACAGGACAAAGCAGCACCTTGGAAGGACCAGAGCATGTGGGAGAAAAGGATAAGGCACCTTGTGGTTTCCAACAAACCCTGGGGTAGGAACATCCACCACATCCATGTGGATGGCTTGGCCGGGCATCCCAGCCGGGAAGCAGCACCAGGACACAACCAGGTACAATGCAACAAACACTTTAATGAGTCAGGAGAGTGAAACAGAGCAGTGCAAGGTCAGAGGGACCTGGGCCAGGCTGCTGCAGGGGCAGCTGGCACTCAGGCTCCTCTTCACAGCAGTGGCACACGGTGCCTCCCACACACAGGGTGGGCCACAGGGTGGTGAGCACAGACACCCTCTGCGATGGATTCAAGAGGAACCCAGGGCACAGGACAGCAGCAGACAACAGGGACTCAGCAGCACGTGGAGAAGAAAGCAGGAGAAGCACAAGACATCTGCTGGCCGTGTCTCCAGGCAGCCCACGCTGGCACCTTGCTTCCCCCCCTGCTTTGCAGGAGGACACAAGGCTGCTCAGGGCATCTGGAAACGCTGGCCAGCAGCTCCATCCGCAGTGCAGCACCTGGCTGTGGGCTTCCTGCTCGATGCAGCTCTAGCAGGGCAGGTACCTTCTGCCACAGTAGCGGCCACCAAGGCCACCCAGGCCACTAAGGCTACCAAGGCCAAAGCCCCCGGAGTTGATGGGCACTCCCCCCTCACTCAGGATGCTGCCAACAGCAGCGGAGGTGGTGGATCCCACGGCGGTGTTCTGGGGGAAGGAGCTGAGGATGGGTCCCGGCAGGGTCACCACCACGGGAGAGGGTTCAATGATGACGCGCGAGTCCTGGCACTGCCTGACACAGGGCTCGTTGCAGCTGTTGGCAAGTGGGGTTGGGCCACAGGGCCGGCACAGATCGTAGCAGGACATGGCTGTGGGCTGGAGGGGCACCTGCAACAGAGGGCACAGACAGCACAGGCAGCATGTGAGGAGCAGCCTCACAGCCTCCTTGCAAAGAGCAGAGATAGCAGCTGGGGAGGACAGACAGATTTCATGAGGGAGAAGAGAGGATTAGGAGCTCCTGCCCCATAGATTTCTCCTGCAAAGAGACACCAAGACCTTCTCCCACGTCCCACCAGCACGGCCAGGAGAACAGAGATGCTGGGAGCACGAGAAAACATCTCACTACATCTACAACAGGGCAAAGACTCGGCTGAGACTAGAGGAGAAAGAGCAGAGGGAGAAGGACAAGAGCGAGGCAAAGGCTCTTGCTGCTTACCTTGTTCAGCAGGGAGGAGAAGGCAAGAGAAGTGGATGAAGGAGCCTGCTCTTGCCCTGCCTTTTATACTCCTCCTGACCACCCCAGAGGCACTTTTGCACAGGGAATGTGTTGACCAACAAGCCCATCTTCCATGCAAAACATCACCATTAGAGAAATGGGGACAGTGCCCTGGCTGCCTGCAGCGCTGCCTCTTCACTTCCCTGTTGGTGACGTCGCCCGTTCAGCCACACAGGCTCCTTTCAAGAGCCAGGATGAGAGAAGAACGTGTTTCCAGGGGAAAATGACTCGTCAGCACAGGCAGGGGATGCAGCCAGTGATGAGGACTGTCCAACTCACGGAGCAAGGCCATCTCCTTACCCTCCAGGGCACCCTTCAAACACTCTCATCATGAATGGAACATCGTCTCTAGCAATTGGAACACGCCAGGACAGATTTGACTTGTCTGTGATGGGAGTCACCTTATCCATTGTGCAACCTAGTGCCAAACTCCATCAGAGTGTGGTAGGAACTTCCCAGTCACCTGCAGTTACCCATAACACCTTAGGCTCAGAAAATCATCATCTGTTTTTTCTTGTTTTATCTGAAGAGTCTGTAGTAGTCTCCAATCCACGTGAGAATGTTGTTGACAAAGGAGAGACAACCGTCTCCAGCAAATGCCGAGCATTCCCCTTGTCTTGACTCCCAGCACCAGAGGTGAGTGCTACAGCTTCCCAAATGCTTCTGCTTCAAATTCAAGGCTAGGAAGCACTTCTACTCTGACCCTACACACTAACACACTGGCCCAGTAACAGAAAAGCTTGGAAAGACTTCTAGGAGACCACATCCCCATCACAAGTAGTCATAGTCTGGCAACGTCAGATATCTGGTGGAGGGTTTCTGTTTCCCATTTCCAAGCCTTCAGGCACACTGGACATAAGTTTTCTGGTGGTCCACACTCACACTAGCAGTTAGCAGGTGCTGGAGTGTAAAGATGTCCCCAGATTTTCCTGCTCTCTGCTGTAAGTGGCTCTTTTCAATCCCAGGCTGCAGATGCAGACTGCCCCCTCCCTGGTGTCATCTTTTTGTCCATCTGTCTCTGGCTGACACCTCTGCACAGCTCGTGAGAACTGAGGGAGAGCTTTCTGAAGGTCTTGCTACAAAACAGCTCAGGGGGTTGTGGTGACAACAGCTCAGGGGGTTGTGGTGACAACAGCTCAAGGGGTTGTGGTGACAACAGCTCAAGGGGTTGTGGTGACAACAGCTCAGGGGGTTGTGGTGACAACAGCTCTTTCAGGGCAGTTTTACTCTAGCCCTGAAGAAAGACATCGTAGAGGACTCCTTGCACTGGATATGGGGCAGTGCAGGTGATGTCCGTCCGTTGGGTTCAAGACCACAATTTAAAGAAGGGAAAGGAAAATACATAAGCAGCTACATCTCGTTGTGATCTCAATAGAATTGGCCAGACAATGGGTAGCTTAGGGAAAATGAAAGGGGTTTTTATTAAATCTAGAATTATATGCAGAAAGGAGGAAAAGGTTAAGCAAGTTGGTGCACGCAAACCAGCAGCTCTGTCAGAAATGCCATTGCATATCCTGAAAAAATCCAACGGTAGGTTACTGCTGTTTTGGTCTTTGGGTTCTTACATTAGAGGCTTGGGGAAAGCATGTCAGTCAGGCACAGAGTACAATCACCCTCTCTACTATTCATTCTGAGAGACTTGACAGGTCCCTGTGAGTCGCACACCCTGGTCTGCCTACGCTGAATCCTCAGCCGTTCGAGACCGTCGAACCCTTCAGTTCCTCAGTGCAGCTTGTCCAGCAAAATGCTGATTAAACAGGCCTGATTCTGAGAGTCTGAAGAACAACCCTTAGTGCAGGAGACATGCCTTTCAAACAGAACCCAGTCTGTTCTCTTGTGCAAGGTTTAACAATTCTCAAGTCCTTCTGCTTTTTTCAGAACAGAGAGTTCAGCTGAGCACAAAGGAATTCTCAGGTGCCTCTCCCAAAACATCTTCTCTCCCCAGTACTCAAGCATCCTCAGCTTTTTCTCAGCAGCTGAAACGACAGTTTCTCTTCACAGTATCACAGTATTACCAAGGTTGGAAGAGACCCCATGGATCATCAAGTCCAACCTGTTATCACAGAGCTCAAGACTAGACCATGGCACCAAGTGCCACGTCCAATCGTGCCTTGAACAGTTCCAGGGACGGCGACTCAAAGATGGCGGCAGCCACGTGCCCGCCATATGGCAAACACAAGACGGCCGGCAGACACATGGCTGGCATCTGCAGGGTCTTCTCTGATGCTGCAAAATGTCCTTGAGAGAGCTCCATTCCCCTCCTCTCTCCCTCTCTCTCTCTCTCTGTGTCTCGTCTCTCCTCCTGCTTCAGTTACAGGGGAAAGTGGAGTATTTTTCAGCTCCCCACTTGTCGCTGGATGCAGCTCTGGGTTGCTTAATGCAGGGGGGAATTAGCACTAAATTCTTGCACCTCAGCCTGCTGTTCCAGCTCAAGAGAGGGGCCAGGGCCATGCCAGGTCCTTCTTCTCGCCCCGCTGTTCCAGCTTTAAGGCCAGGTTGGGTTGGGACCGGGCCAGGTCTAGGCTGGGTCAAGGACAGAACAGGCCAGGCCAGGTCAGGACCAGCTGCTTGGCCTGCCTAGGCCAGGCAGACATGGGCCTGGGGTGGGGGCAATCGCTGCTCCCTCCTCCCCTGCTGCCACCTGTCTCCAGGAAAGCAGCAGGTCAGAAACAGGAGGTAGGACAGAAAACAGCAATCCTGCCACGTCCTCTCCCATCACGTCACCCACCTGGAAGCAGGGAGGGAAGATGGAGACCCCTGATGAGATGCTGGGGCATAGCTCCCAGAAAGAAAAAGGGCTGGGCTGGGTCATCAGCCCTCTTTTATAGTGTCACCTAGTGCCCACCCCTCCCAGGAGAGAAGGCTAGGAAGACACATCCTGAGGAGCCCTTTCAATCCTTTCTGTGGGCTCCAGAGAACACAAAGTGATGGACTACAGGACAGGAAAATGTCCAAGCAGTGACAGCAGCTCTCACAACATCGATCAGGGCCACAGAACAGGGTTTAGGGCAGACAGAAATATGGTCAGAACCCACATGTGCAGGATGAAAACAACTTGGGCTTCACTTTATATACAGGATTTGTCTTTGTGGCATAGAACTCATTGTAGGACATGCTGAGGTGCACAGCAGGAATGATGTGCAGGACACAGAGGTGTGAGTGACTTTGTGAAGGGATTATCACTTACACAACAAAAGAACAGAGAACTCAAGGTGAGCATTTCACTTGGAAACAGACTTCTGATCCCCCAAGAGGAATGCCAGCCAAACACCTCATATCAGCCATGCTTCCACCCTGTTGTAGAAGATCCCATCTCCCCCTTGGACAGCTTGGCCGGGCATCCCAGCAGGGAAGCAGCACCAGGACACATGGAGGTACAATGCAACAAACACTTTAATTAGAGTCAGGAGAGTGAAACAGAGCAGTGCAAGGTCAGAGGGACCTGGGCCAGGCTGCTGCAAGGGCAGCTGGCACTCAGGCTCCTCTTCACAGCAGTGGCACACGGTGCATCTTCCTCCCACACACAGGGTGGGCCACAGGGTGGTGAGCACAGACACCCTCTGCGATGGATTCAGGAGGAACCCAGGGCACAGGACAGCAGCAGACAACAGGGACTCAGCAGCACGTGGAGAAGAAAGCAGGAGAAGCACAAGACATCTGCTGGCCGTGTCTCCAGGCAGCCCACGCTGGCACCTTGCTTCCCCCCCTGCTTTGCAGGAGGACACAAGGCTGCTCAGGGCATCTGGAAACGCTGGCCAGCAGCTCCATCCGCAGTGCAGCACCTGGCTGTGGGCTTCCTGCTCGATGCAGCTCTAGCAGGGCAGGTACCTTCTGCCACAGTAGCGGCCACCAAGGCCACCCAGGCCACTAAGGCTACCAAGGCCAAAGCCCCCGGAGTTGATGGGCACTCCCCCCTCACTCAGGATGCTGCCAACAGCAGCGGAGGTGGTGGATCCCACGGCGGTGTTCTGGGGGAAGGAGCTGAGGATGGGTCCCGGCAGGGTCACCACCACGGGAGAGGGTTCAATGATGACGCGCGAGTCCTGGCACTGCCTGACACAGGGCTCGTTGCAGCTGTTGGCAAGTGGGGTTGGGCCACAGGGCCGGCACAGATCGTAGCAGGACATGGCTGTGGGCTGGAGGGGCACCTGCAACAGAGGGCACAGACAGCACAGGCAGCATGTGAGGAGCAGCCTCACAGCCTCCTTGCAAAGAGCAGAGATAGCAGCTGGGGAGGACAGACAGATTTCATGAGGGAGAAGAGAGGATTAGGAGCTCCTGCCCCATAGATTTCTCCTGCAAAGAGACACCAAGACCTTCTCCCACGTCCCACCAGCACGGCCAGGAGAACAGAGATGCTGGGAGCACGAGAAAACATCTCACTACATCTACAACAGGGCAAAGACTCGGCTGAGACTAGAGGAGAAAGAGCAGAGGGAGAAGGACAAGAGCGAGGCAAAGGCTCTTGCTGCTTACCTTGTTCAGCAGGGAGGAGAAGGCAAGAGAAGTGGATGAAGGAGCCTGCTCTTGCCCTGCCTTTTATACTCCTCCTGACCACCCCAGAGGCACTTTTGCACAGGGAATGTGTTGACCAACAAGCCCATCTTCCATGCAAAACATCACCATTAGAGAAATGGGGACAGTGCCCTGGCTGCCTGCAGCGCTGCCTCTTCACTTCCCTGTTGGTGACGTCGCCCGTTCAGCCACACAGGCTCCTTTCAAGAGCCAGGATGAGAGAAGAACGTGTTTCCAGGGGAAAATGACTCGTCAGCACAGGCAGGGGATGCAGCCAGTGATGAGGACTGTCCAACTCACGGAGCAAGGCCATCTCCTTACCCTCCAGGGCACCCTTCAAACACTCTCATCATGAATGGAACATCGTCTCTAGCAATTGGAACACGCCAGGACAGATTTGACTTGTCTGTGATGGGAGTCACCTTATCCATTGTGCAACCTAGTGCCAAACTCCATCAGAGTGTGGTAGGAACTTCCCAGTCACCTGCAGTGCCCCATGAGACCTTAGGGTCGGAAATCCATCAGCAGAAGTTTTTATTTAGGGGTGGGATGTCTGTGCTCATCACCCTGAGGCTTCAGCCTGGACATTCACAGCAAGGTCCAGTCCCATCAAGTGATCCTTCTCATGCCGTGCTCACGTAATCCTGCTTAGTGTGGCTGGCTAGGACACATCTGATCTAGTATTACAGATTCTTTCTCTGAGAATGGGCTTTGAGCTCAGCAGAGGTTTGGTCAGCACGTTTGCCACCTTCCTTCTCTTCCCTACCCCTCCTCAGCTTAACCAGTGGATAACTAGTGAATAAGAATAAACATGATTTCCCTCCCTACTCTCCTTTGCTAGAGATGTTTGGCAGGATGGGTTCTTATCCCCGTGACCTTGGTGCTTTCTGGCTCTGTCATAAGGTGTTTCTGCCACCCAGGCTCATGACCCCTCAGACACAACCATCTACTGAGCAGGATTTCCACAAGACTCCCAACCCTGCTCAGAAGCAGTTAGAGTCTTTGGAAGCAATGGTGGAGATGCCCTACATCACAAAGTGCCTCCTACACTCTCTGAACCGCTAGCAAAGCAGCAGCATCAAAGCACTGCCTGTGGAGAGCAAGGGCATGGGATGGAGGCAGCGACAGCAGAATGGGCAGGGTACCACTCTCTCAGTCTCCAGTGATCAAGGTCTGATTGGAGGGAAGAGGGATCATTTCCTGGGACATCTCCAGGCGCAGCCCCCGGAGTACCCAAGTGGTGTTTCTGCAGGACTTGCTTCATGTCTGTTCCAGTCTCACATCCCTGCAGGACACAGTGACACACACTGACGGATTCTGCAGTAACTTGTACTTCTGACCACGAGAATGTTCCAGTGAAGGCAGAGCTGGTTTTCCTCTTGCTTTCTGGCACCCCACAGTGTTTCCATCACATGTCACTGATACCACCCATTTCTTTCAGATGAGGGAGGATGACCCCTATGTGTGGATTCGTAGGTTGAAAGAGAACTCAGAGATGACCCAGTTCCAGCCCACTGCCATGGGCAGGGATGCATCTCACTGGACCAATTTGCCCCCATCCAACCTGGCCTTGAACACTGTCAGGGATGATGGAGCAGCCACAACCTTCCTGGGCAACATGTTCCAGGTCCTCAGCCCCCTCCCAGGGAGGAATTTCTTCCTCAGATCTCATAAAAACCTCCTCTCTCATAGCTTAAACTCATCCTAGCACGAGACACCCCCCTGGAAGAAGTCCCTCTCCAGCTTTTCTGGAGTCTCTTCAGGTGCTGGAAGGCTGCTACATAATCCCCTTAGAACCTTCTGGCTGAACAGCCAAAATTCCTTCTGCCTGCCTTCACAGAAGAGATGCTCCAGTGCTCTGATGACCCATGTTGCCCTTCTCACAAACATTTTATAGACCTATGCTCAACCAACCCCCAATGACCAAACTCTAGCAGACATGACCCCTTCACTTTTTTGAGACTCACTCCAAACCAAGGGTTTCAAAGAAGTGCTTGGAGGATGGTGGAGGAAGGACACACCGTGGGCAGTAACAGGGAAACGGAGCCTTAACCAGCTGGTTGTTGGCCAGGACAAGGATCTTACAGCAGTTCAACCACAGAATTGTCTAGGTTGGAAAAGACCCTCAAGATCATCGAGTCCAACCATTAAATCAACACTGACATGTCCGTGACTAAACCGTATCACTAAGCACTATGTCTACAGGACTCTTAAATACTTCCAGGGATGGAGACACCACCACTGCTCTGGGCAAACCACTCCAATACCTGACAACCCTTCCAGTAAAAAGGTTCCTCCAATTATTTGATGCAAATCTCCCATGGTGCTGTTTGAAGCATTTCTTCTTGTCCCCTCACTTGCCAGTTGCTCGAACAGATCGATCCCCACCTCCACAAACTCATTTTGATAGTTAGAGAAGGCAATAAGGTCTCAAACAGAGGGATAAAATCCTTTGTTTTACCTCAACAGCTGAATGTCAGTATCCACCCTCAACTACTTGCAAACTTATCGCTTGGTGTAAAGTCCTGGTCGCTCCTCACATAAGATAGACCACACTCCCCCACCACCCCGTGTCTCTTCCAATGACTGCAGAACTTGAGTACACTGAGAATGCCTGAGCATAAGGGCTACTGAACATTGGCACTTATCCAACCACACTACTGGGGATGGTTGACATCCCATCTCCCCCTTGGACAGCTTGGCCGGGCATCCCAGCAGGGAAGCAGCACCAGGACACAACCAGGTACAATGCAACAAACACTTTAATGAGTCAGGAGAGTGAAACAGAGCAGTGCAAGGTCAGAGGGACCTGGGCCAGGCTGCTGCAAGGGCAGCTGGCACTCAGGCTCCTCTTCACAGCAGTGGCACACGGTGCATCTTCCTCCCACACACAGGGTGGGCCACAGGGTGGTGAGCACAGACACCCTCTGCGATGGATTCAGGAGGAACCCAGGGCACAGGACAGCAGCAGACAACAGGGACTCAGCAGCACGTGGAGAAGAAAGCAGGAGAAGCACAAGACATCTGCTGGCCGTGTCTCCAGGCAGCCCACGCTGGCACCTTGCTTCCCCCCCTGCTTTGCAGGAGGACACAAGGCTGCTCAGGGCATCTGGAAACGCTGGCCAGCAGCTCCATCCGCAGTGCAGCACCTGGCTGTGGGCTTCCTGCTCGATGCAGCTCTAGCAGGGCAGGTACCTTCTGCCACAGTAGCGGCCACCAAGGCCACCCAGGCCACTAAGGCTACCAAGGCCAAAGCCCCCGGAGTTGATGGGCACTCCCCCCTCACTCAGGATGCTGCCAACAGCAGCGGAGGTGGTGGATCCCACGGCGGTGTTCTGGGGGAAGGAGCTGAGGATGGGTCCCGGCAGGGTCACCACCACGGGAGAGGGTTCAATGATGACGCGCGAGTCCTGGCACTGCCTGACACAGGGCTCGTTGCAGCTGTTGGCAAGTGGGGTTGGGCCACAGGGCCGGCACAGATCGTAGCAGGACATGGCTGTGGGCTGGAGGGGCACCTGCAACAGAGGGCACAGACAGCACAGGCAGCATGTGAGGAGCAGCCCCACAGCCTGCTGGGCAAGAGCAGAGGCAGAGGCTGGCTGCAGGGGCAACCTACACGGAGAGGAAGAGAGAGTAAGGAGCCCTGATCCCCAAGGGTCACTGTAAAGAAATCCCAAGATCTTCTCCCACCCCTCGTGGTGGTGACAAGGAGCAAAGAGTCAGACCAGGACCATGGGAAAAGGTTCTTATCAAAGGCTGTACCAAGGCCAAGGCAGAAAAGGGACCAAGAAGAGAAACGGTTGAAGACACTGGCCGCTTACCTTGTTGACCAGGGAAGAGAAGGCGAGAGAAGTGGATGAGGAACCCTGCTCTTGCGCTGCCTTTTATACTCCTCCTGAGCGCCCGAGGCACCCTGGTGCATTTAATGTGTTTGCCAACAGGACCATCCTCTATGGCAATGTCCTCACGCAGTGAAGATGACTTTGATGGTAGTGCTCCCTCATCATGTCCATGCTAATGGCGCAGTCCTTCCACTCCAGAGCCTCGTTTCAAGTGACGTAATTAGAGACCAAACGAATTCCATTTACAGCTCTTCTGACTCAGGCCGTTCAGACGTCGGTGCTCATCTGCCTGGACAGCCAAGCATTTGCCATCCTCTCTCTTTTTAGTCACTGGCTTGTCTTTGGCAGGGCTGTTCATAAACTGGAATGAGGTGAGGCTTGTCCCAGTCACATAACACGCAGCTTTTGCTCAAATACTCCTCCAGTTCTTGCTGTGCGGCAGGACTGCACCACGTACTGAGCTGGGTTCTCTCACTGCACTGAGAACGACTTCTTTTAAAAAAACAAGAGCCTACTTAGCTCGAATCCCCTCCACAGCAGCAAGGTTTTGGTTTGTTGGTTAACGATTCATTTTAATTTCAAAGCCACATCATGGATTTTAATGTCTTTGTTGCTACATCCTAATTTTGTAGAGTCTCCAGCCGTTGTTACCTCCCAAAGCACAAGATGTGACCATCAGAGTGCTTTGAAAGGTGTTTTATCCCAAGTCGACTTAATAGTTCAAGTCAATTTTAGAAGAACCCTCAATGTGCTGGAGGGTAGTGAGGCTGTACAGAGGGATCTTGACAGGCTGCATCGGAGGGCTGAGGATAGGTGTCGGGGCTCCAGTAGGGCCAAGTGTCATGTCCTGCATGTTGGTCACAACAACCCCCTGCGGCACTACAGGCTGGAGAGCAGCCTGGCAGAGAGGGACCTGGGGGGTTCTAATTGACAGGCAGCTGAATCTGAGCCAGCAGGGTGCCCAGGTGGCCAAGAAGGTCAATGGCATCCTGGCTTGTATTAGAAATAGTGCGGCCAGCAGGAGTAGGGAGGTGATTGTCCCCCTGCACTCAGCACTGGGGAGGCTGCACCTTGAGTACTGGGTCCAGTTTTGGGCACCTAAGTACAAGGGAGACATTGAGGGGCTGGAGTGAGTGCAGAGGAGGGCAACCAAGCTGGGGAAGGGCTTGGAGAATCATTTTGATGAGGACAGATGGAGACAGTTGGGGCTGTTCAGTTTGAGGAGGAGGAGGCTCTCTACAACAATCTGAAGGGGCACTGTAGAGATGTTGGTGCTGGTCTTTTCTCACAGGTCATTAGCAACAGAAGCAGAGGGAAGGTCTTCAAGCTTCAACAAGGGAGGGTTAGACTGGACATTAGGAAGAGATTCTTCCTGGAGAGAGTGGTCAGACCCTGGACTGGGCTGCCCAGGGTGGGGGTTGAGTCTCCATCCCTGAATGAGTTTAAAAGTTGCTTGGATGTGGTGTTGGAGGATGCTGTCTAGGGGTGAATTTGTAGAGTAGGGTTGATGGTTGGACTCAGTGATCCCAAGGGTCTCTTCCAACTGGAATGACTCTGTGATTCCATTTGGAGTATATTTTATGGTTTTACATGAAGTGATATAAAAGAAAACAGCAACCTGTAAGAATTCTTTCCTGACATCAGCCACAGAGAATTATTTCACCAAGAGGAGACTGAAAACGTTTCATGGTTCAAACTATTGAAGAACAAAGAGTTAGATCAGCTGCTTCTACCTGGAGACTGTCTGAGCTTTACATTCAAGGTGTCAGCTAAAATCCACTGTGCAACCTCAGACAGCCCCCAGGCACATATGAGGCACAGAAAGACCTCACGACTTTGAGTCATCTGTGTGCAGACCGCAGGGGTGACTGACAGCAGAAGATGTAAGACATCGCATCAAACGTTTCTGAGACGAAACTCAGTGCAAAGACGGTGCTGCAGGTGCTAACGTAGAAATCAGAGAAGATTGATGATTTATTTTTTTAGAGCAAACTAGGATTGTTCTACGAAATGTTTCTCACTGGGAACAGGCTGCTCAGCACCTGGTGTTGGACGCCTGCCCTTGGACAGGCTGTTTCCCTGCTCTAATTAGGGGTGTATTATGCTAAGGTTTTATGTGCTAGCGTAACGATTTAGCATCCTGAACGTCCACTTCTAGTGTTCAGACAGCTCTGCTGTAGGAAAAAGATTAAAGCAATTAAGAAGACATGAGAAGATGGCATCCAGGTAATTACCAGGACACCTACTTCAATTTATTAGCACTTGCAAACGCAGGAAGCCAAACGCTTCGTTCGGATAATTGGAGCCGGTAATTTTGGCCAAACAAATTAAGACACACACGCAAAAAAAAACCAACCCGAGAACACCCTGAAACTTCAAATTTAACACTGCTGGATGAAACATTTCTGAAGCCAGAAAAGTTTCATTTCCTTCATCAAATTCATCACAACCACAGCAATCTGAGAATTAAATTGTCCACCCAGCAGGGTCCCTACACAACATCTCACAGATGGTTTTGATGTTGGTTTTATTATTTTAAGAAATCACTTCAGAGGGGAAAAAAAGACATGTGAATTTTCCTGTAGTGATTCCTCTGGTAGCTGAGATGGAGCAAGAGATCAGTTCAGGATTAAGGGAACATCTCTTTTAAGAGGAAAGGCTGAGGGAGCTGGGGCTCTTGAGCTGGGAAAAAGGAGCCTGAGGGGTGACCCCATGGATGTTGATCAATGTGTGAAGGGTGGGTGTCAGGAGGATGGAGCCAGGCTCTGCTCAGGGGGAGTGGGTGTCAGCTGGAATAGAGGAGGCTCCATATAAATATGAGAAGGACCTTCTTCCTGGTGAGAGGCAGGGGCTGCCCAGGGGGGTTGCGGAGTCTCCTTCTCTGAAGACGTTTGAAACCCACCTAGACTCGATCTAGGGGATCCTGCTCTGTTAGGGGGATTGGACTGGATGATCTTTCAAAGTCCCTTCCCATCCCTAATGTGCTGTGATTCTGTGTGCTTATAAAATATTTATTCACTCAAAAAACTATATTTCACTTCAAGTTTGGTCCCGAGCACTATCAGAACCTTGATCTTTCATTTACCTTCATCACATATTTAGAAGCCGCTGAGGTGTGTCTTGTCTGCACATCCCTCAGGCTGCGGAACAATATTGAAGCTTCTCCTCTGGCTTCTTCAAAGTTTGTCCCAAATACTCATTACAGGTTGAGACACACCAAGAGCCATGTAAATGCTGCAGGTATATGACAAAATTTAAACAGCTCTGTCACTTGGATAATAGCATCACTTTACATTTGAGAGACATACGGCTACTGCCTAAGCAGGCAACAGCTTCAAAACCAGGGCTATTAATTTTTTCATTAAAAAGCAGTTTTGTGTGTGTCATAATAACCCCTTTTAGAAAACTCCTGGAGCACATCCACAGCTACTCTAACTTCTGATGACTATATAATGCAGCCAACAAAATAAGGTCGGAATATGGCGGGAGGGGGGTCCTTTGGGAAGTCACCGACGCAAACCAGACACTTTCTCAAGCCTTAACCTGCTGCCACAAGCTCTGTGCCCGTTAGCACAGAAAGGTGTTTTATATAAACCCTAAGTTATTGCTTCTCTCTCTCTCTCTTCATCACAGAACATCCTTCTCAGAGACAAATAGTTTTCTCAGCCCTGCTGGGAGAACACTGATTTGCCTACCTGCAGCTACCAGCTGCTCAGCTGCTCCAGATCCATGGGGAACATTCACTCTCAGCGACATCATTGCAATTAGGTTCCCACAATCACAGAAGCATTCAGGTTGGAAAAGACCCCTGGGATTGTCCAGTCCAGCCATCAACCCTACTCTACCAATTCATCCCTAGACCACATCCCACAACACCACATCTAAGCAACTTTTAAACTCATCCAGGGACGGGGACTCAACCACCACCCTGGGCAGCCCAGTCCAGGGCCTGACCACTCTCTCCAGGAAGAATCTCTTCCTGATGGCCAGTCTGACCCTCCCCTGTTAAAGCTTGAAGCTCTTCCTCTGCTTCTGTTGCTAATGACCTGAGAGAAGATACCAGCACCAACATCTCCACAGAGTCCTTTCAGATAGTTGTAGAGAGCCATGAGGTCTCCCCTCAGCCACCTCCACCTCAAACTAAACAGCCTCAACTCTCCTCACCCAATTGATTCTCCAGGCCCTTCCCCAGGTTTGTTGTCCTCCTCTGCACTCACTCCAGCCCCTTGATGTCTCCCTTGTACTGAGGTGCCCAACACTGGACCCAGTACTCAAGGTGCAGCCTCACCAGGGCTCCTTCAGACTGGACCAGGAAGGGTCTGGGACTGGTCACGACACTTGGCTGCACAGAAAATCCTGGTCTCGTGCAATCACTTCTATTTCCATGTGATGTCTGGACAAAATTTGACATCTCAGTCTTCAGAAAGTGACATTTTTGGCCATTCTGACCCTTCGTGATGAAGCACCATTCCGCACTCAAGCTCTGGTTCATCTCCGGGATCCTTATTCTGGCACCAACCCTCATCAAAGGGTCTGCCAACAAGACTCAGGGATGGAGCTGCAGCCACTGAGGATGACAAAGGCTTCTTTTTGCCCCCACGCAGGTTGCCTTTGGTCTGTCCTGTCAAAAGCTGGAGCAGTCAGCCCACAGGACCAGCTACTCAGGGAAAGTGTCTCCCATATCCTGACATCTGCCCTTCCCTACGGACAGATTTCCTGTCTTGACTTGTTTACTTGGTACCTGTTTGCTTCCCTGACTGAGCAGTAGACTTTTTTTTCTGTGCAAGCCCCTCCTAAACAATGAGGTGTGTTGGAGGCATCCCTAGGGCAACAACTCTTATCAGGAAGCTCTGTATCCTCCTTGGCTATCAGAAGTGCTCATTAATGATTTATCTGTGCACAGCGCTGTGTTATTATCCTTCAAGCGCAGTGTTGGCTTCGGACACCCATAGACTGAGTCACAAGGAGACAAACAAATCAATGTCACCAGTGTCACCCCACTAATCAGCTCACAATCAGGTCATGATTCCCACTCTTGTAGCGCTTCTGTTTTGCCCTTACTCTGCATTTACATTTGATCCCACTCGCCCCTTGCTGTCTCCGGTGATCCTGGAGATCCACAAACAAACTCCACTCCGTGAGTGGTCACTGCGATGATTTCTGTCCTGAAGGGGAAAGCCTTGCTCTAACCTATTTTTCCTCAGGACACAGAAATCATGTCAATTAAAGGTATTTTTCCTCAGTGTATTTCAAGAGTCAGTCCCTCTCCATCGACACAAGTGCTGGAGTTTCAGCAGGTTGCCTCTCAGTCTGACGTTCTCGCTCCCAGTCATCTTTCCCGTCAAATCATATTAAGCTCCCATAACCATAAGGACAGAAGACAGATGGGCTGGGAGCTGGTGCTGCTTGGAGGGCTGTTTACAGGCTTTAAAAACGACCAGTTACTTCAAGCTTCAAACTCAGAGCAGCTCTGAGTTGCCTTTTTTGGAAGGCAAGTGATTTCTAACACTCTGCATCCTTAGAGGCATCGTTGGTTTGGCAACCACAAGCCCATCGCTCTGCAGTGGGAGCAGCTCCTAGTTTTGCTGCAGAGCAGGAATGGCTTGGGTGGTTTCTTTTTAACTCTGTGTGTCCCTCAGCTCATCCAGCTCTGAAGACTCCTGGGGTTCTCAGGAAAGGGGTTCCAGGGAATCACTAACATTTGTGTGAAGCAACACCAAAGATCATGGATATCAACTCCGTGACGAGTCATCGGCCGCACTCAAAGAAGTTAGGGAGACTGGGGCTGCATCACCCAACGCATAGGGAATGGGAAATTTGGGATCTTTGCTCCTCAAGCTTATTCTCCTCTACCCCAGTGTAGCTGGATCCTGGCCTCAGACGTGTTTCCAGTAGACATTCTCAGCACTCAGCTCTTTGGACATTGCTGCTGAGCAGTAAAGACAACTCTCACAGAATCATAGGATGTTCAGGTTTGGAAGGGACCTCGAAAGATCATCCTGTCCAACCCCCTGCCACTGCAGGATCCCCTAAATCCAGTCACACAGGGAAGGGATCTCAAAAGATCATCCAGTCCAACCCCCCTACTGCAGCAGGATCTCCTAGATCCAGTCACACAGGAACATATCCAGGTGGGTTTTAAACGTCCCTCCCTGCTAATACTGGGATTACATTTGGACCTGGGTGTAAAAAGCACCTCTCTTGGCAGGTTTCATGGATAATCTGCAGTAACTCTGCGAGTAAAACTCCGGGCAAGTTGCTGCCACTGCTGAGGGACCACCTGATCTTGTGGAAGGTTGGAGGATTTCAGTACAGAACGTGTTCATGTTCCACCACCTTTCTCTGAAGTATTTTTCAGTTTCTTAGCTGCTGCTCTTCTCCATTTGTCAACAAACCCATTCAGCCAGTGGTCCCTAACTCACAAATCATTCCTGTTCCACTACAAGCCATCTCCAAAATCCCGAAGCGATTCCAGTCACCGGGAAAAGCCCGTGGAAGTTCCAGATTAAAGGATTTCAAAGCACTTTGCAAACTCTCCTTCATGGTTTAGACATGCAAACCCCTTGTTGTCATGTTTTGAGCACCCGGCACGACTACGATGACTTAGGCCAGAGTTACGAAGTCGCCCTGAAACGCGTCGCGCTTGTTAATGCTCGTTCCCTGGTTATTGACTGCGGTGCTTGCACCACACCACGGCTTTGCCTGATCTTCGCTGGAAGAGCAGCTGTGCACTGCTGCCAGGTCTGTCGAGCAATTTGTCACAGAGAAACACCTGAACCTTCCAAACACACACTCGCCCACTCCCTGCAGATGTGAGAGCAGATGAATCGCGTTGGGTCACGCGACCTGCGCGTCTGGTGTAATTGCGTTTGCAACCAGGAGAAGGGTCTTGGAGCTGAACTGCTGTATTGACGGATGGCAGATAAAGACTCTGTGATGCTGTATTGATGAATGACAAATTAAGACTCCTAATTACAGAATCATAGAATCACAGAACATTAGGGACTGGGAGGGACCTCAAAGGATCATCCGGTCCAGTCTCCCTGACACAGCAGGGTCCCCTAGATCCAGTCATGCAGCAACATGCTCAGGTGGGTTTTAGACATCTCCAGAGAAGGAAACTCCACAACCTCCCTGGGCAGCCGCTTCACACGATGAAGTTCCTTTTGCAATTGATGTGGAACCTCCTTGGTTCCAGCTGACACCCACTGTCCCTTCCCTATCACTGTGTGCCACTCAGCAGAGCCTGGCTCCATCCTCCTGACACCCGCCCTTCGCATTGTTATCAACATTCATGGGGTCACGCCCCAGTCTCCTTTTTTCCCATCTCAAGAACCTCAGGTCCCTCAGTCTTGCTCATCAGGGAGATGCTCCCCTCCCTTCATCATCTTTGTGTCTCTGCGCTGGACTGTCTCCAGCAACTCTGTGTCCTTCTGGAACTGAGGGGCCCAGAAGTGGACAGAGGATTCCAGATTGTGGTCTCACCAGGGCAGAGTAGAGAGGGAGGAGAACCTCTCTTGATCTGCAAACCACTCCCATTCTGGAGTCCCCACTTGGGGATGTCATTGGCCTTCTTGGCCACCAGGGCCCATTGCAGGCTCATGGTCATCCTGCTGTCTTGAGGCATTTTCAGGAGACAAGAGAATGGTTTAGCAGAAGATTAGGCTCTTGTATGTCCAATAAATGAACGCGAAGGTCGAAAAATAAGCGCATCAGTTCAGTTTGGCAGATGCAGAGAGAGTGCAGAACACACTCTTGACCAACAGAAACAGACTGAAGCTCATGCACGGAGGTTTCTTTAATCTTTCAATTAATTTAGGGAAATTCCCACAACACAGGCTTCTCATTTCTCCTTTCATTCTTCGTTTGCTTGCTTCATTTTTCCCCTCTTCAGAACAGCAGACAAATTCACATTGAGCCAATTGCTCCTTTGTGGCCAACCACTACCTAAGGGATGGGTTTTGATGCAGAACGTTCATTTTGAGGGTTATTATTTTCTTTTAACAAAGATCATTACTCCACAGTCAGTAATTTGCAGGCATCGGTAATTGCCGATTTCTTAAGTGACAGCTTAGGTTTCAAAACACATGAATGATGGTGTCATGAATATCTGAAGCAGCTTTGAAAAGCTGAGCACTTCTTTTTTTGTCTGTGTGGAGAGAGAAAAAAAGACATTTTAAAAAAAGTTGATTCTCTGATTCATTCTCCTTCCCGGTGAGGGTGCCAGAGCCCTGGAAGGGGCTGCCCAGGGGGGTTGTGGAGTCTCCTTCTCTGGAGACGTTCAAAACTTGCATGGACACGTGCCTGTGCGACCGGGTCTTGGGATCCCACTGTGGCAGGAGGACTGGACTGGATGATCTTTCAAGGTCCCTTCCAATCCTATGATTTTAAGTGGGGGGTGGGAAGCACTCACTGGGAACTTCTGATCCCTGTGGAATGTCTGTGTTTTGTTCCAATCAAGTGCATCTTCACTGAAGTAGTAGTAGCTACTACTAGACTACTGGTAGCCCACTAGTTTCTTTCAAAGAATCATTAAGGTTGGAAGAGACGTCCAAAATCGAGTCCAGCTGTCAACCCAAGGCCACCTGTGCCCACCAAACCACATTTCCATGTGCCACATCTCTTATGTTTGTTGAAGACAACCAGAGCTGGTGACCGGGCAGCTTCCAACATTTCTCTCTCCAGATTCAGCTCTCTTATCTTTCCCACAAACAAGACTGTCCCAGAAAGAAGGATGTTCTGGCGTCCAAACTGCCCAGCTATGCTTGAACACGTTCAGCCATCCTAAAGCCTGAGCTGTTGGCCCAGCTCCTCAGTTTGTTGTGGAAACAGCACCAAGAGAACGTGAGTGTGGTGGGTTACGCTTAAAATGAAACGACTTTACTAAACCTAAGTTCTGCAGTCGCTCCTATCCGACAGATTTTGTTGTGTAAAGCTGGAACAGTCACTTCAGGACACGTCTAAAAAGTGCTGACTGTGCTTTTCTGTACTGACAGCTCCTCCCTTAATCCCCGTGCATTAACCCCGCATTTGTAGAGGAGATAGCAATCCCTTCTCTTTTGTTTCTCTGGTCTAATCAGTTTGAAGGCTGGTTGCTCAGCGTGCAGACTTGCCCTTTGTTTGCTTGATCCAGCACAATCTCAGCTGAGACCTCAAAGAGCTACTGGAATTCAAATCATAACTAACACGACAAAGGCCAGAGAGGAAAAGCCTGGCTCACTGCAGGCTGCTGCTGTTGCTCACCAAGTGACCTCTGACAATTCATTTAGCCTCTGTGCTTCCCTATTAAATGGAGATAATAACTAGAATTAAAACTCGCCAAAGGCAACAAAAAGTTGAGCTGCAAGGGAAGCGCTGAGGCAGCGTTTTGCACCGTGCCCCAAACCAGAGAGAGAGTAAAAGTCTAGGGGCGCCCCACAATGGGTCATGGCACAAGGGGGCTGTAAACATGCAGCATGAGTTACCAAGCAGTCTGGGATGGTATTTAGAGGAGAAAACCCTCATAAAAGGAGCACGGATTGTGTTGAGCCTGGATTAAGGCCTCAAGAGGTTGACCTGCCCCAGATGATCATGGGTGGCAGCTGTGGCTTTCCTTGCCCGGCGCTTCCAGCTATCTGCCCGCAGTTAAAGACCAGATCTGGTTCATCCCAGGCACTTGTAGAAGAGCCTCCACGAGGCAGCTTCAGGCAGCATCCAGGGCTACCCAGCTTCACAAGATGCCAGGAAGGCGCAGCCACACACCGCAACCAGCACCTTCGGGTTCTTCATACCAGACCCGTAGGGCTCTCCTGCTGCAGGGCTCCACGCCTGGACCTTCATGGGGAATTCTGTGTCTACAAAATTGAGTTACTGGGACAATTCCAGTAATTAAGTGCCTGTGATAGCTTTTCATAGAATCATAGAATCATTAGGGATTGGAAGGGACCTCAAAAGATCATCTAGTGCAATCCCCTGACACAGCAGGATCTCCTAGACCAAGTCACAAAGGAACTCATCCAGGTGGGTCTTGAACATCAACAGTGAAGGAGATTCCACAACCCTCCTGGGCAGCCTGTTCCAGTGCTCTGTCACCCTCACCATGAAGAAGTTCCTTCTCAGGTTGATGTGGAACCTCCTATGTTCCAGCTCACACCCATTGCCCCTCGTCCTATCACTACATGACACTGAGAACAGACCAGTGCCATCCTCCTGACACCCACCCCTCAAATATTTGTAGACATTAATGAGGTCACCCCTCAGTCTCCTCTAAGAGACTTTTCTCTCGAAGAACAATTCTTACAGTGGTTTACAGTCAGTTAAAAGCTGGATTTTATTGCTTTTACCCACAAGTTGATCCGGGGGATCCTGCTGTGCTGGGGGGGGTTGGACTAGATGATCTTTCAAGGTCCCTTCCCACCCCTAACATTCTGTGATAACTTTTCAAGGTTCATCTTTATTCAGCTTAGGAGCAGCACGTTGTGTGAATTCTACGCTGACTCCACAATCCTTTTCGTTGGGGGTTAAATTGGGAGCACCAGATCCTACTGGATGAAGTCTAAGAGAGGATTAACATAAATAAATATGCATTCATCTTTCCATACGTGTGTGTGTGTGTGTGTGTGTGTGTGTGTGTGTGTGTGTAAGGCTTCTCAGCTGAACGACTCCCTGCTGCGGCAGAGCCTCGGCGGCAGAGGACTGCTTAGGCAGATTAATTAGAGGCACATTCCCCTGTCGTTGTTCCCCTTTTGCCTGGAGCCCTGAATAAAGGAGGCTTTGAGAAAACTCTACTCATTTGTCCCATTTACAGAGTCAGAGAATCTTTAGGGATTGGAAGGGACCTGGAAAGATCATTCAGTCCAGTCCCTTCGCAACAGCAGGATCACCTAGATCGAGTCACACAGGAAGGCATTCAGGTGGGTTCTCCTTCCAGAGAAGGAGACTCCACTCATTACAAACCTTAAAAGCAACCTGGCTAAGATGCAGCAGTGCTTTACCAATTAAAAAAACCCATAAAACCCAAGCAGCACTAAAGGCAAGTCTCCCTTTTTTACTCTAGACTTAGGGGGATTTGCCACCTCCTGGCAAATAGTGAAGCACCTGCTACACCTGATGGTGGTTCCCTATAGATTTACGTGGTTGAAACCAATGTGAGATGAGATAGAGCTTTCTTCTTTATACAAAATAAGTGAAGGGGGTCATAACTTGGGAGAATGAGGCACAAATAAATACACTACGTTATGCAAACTTGCACCAGCCTTGACTCCAGCCATCCCACAGGGCTGTGAAGAGTTAATAAGATAATGTATTCTGGCTTTAGATCTTTATCTTCCCCAGAGGAGCTGCTGCTTCTCTGCCCCTTCTAGGAGAAGCCTTTAAAGATCCCAGTGTGTCTAAATAAAGTGAAAATCCCACCTTTTACACCCAATAGAGATGGAGTCCTCCTAGCTCCCTTGGTTACTCCAGTCCAAAGAAGCTTTTAGTCCCGCTCTAAAACTTCAGCCTTGAAACAACCATCATGCTCCACAGCCTCCTGACAAAGACTCCTGTGCAACCTGATCACAGAATCACAGAACATTAGGGGTTGGAAGGGACCTCGAAAGATCATCTAGTCCAGCCCCCAAACCACAGCAGGATCACCTAGACCAAGTCACACAGGAACACATCCAGGTGGGTTTTAAAAGGCTCCAGTGAAGGAGACTCCACAACCCCTCTGGGCAGCCCCTTGCAGGGCTCTGTCACCCTCACTGGGAAGAAGTTCCTTCTCATATTTACATGGAACCTCCTCTGTTCCAGCTTACACCCTCTGCTCCTCGTCCTGTCACTAGATGACATTGAGCAGAGCCTGTCTCCATCCTCCTGACACCCACCCCTCACATATTTGTAGACATTCATGAGGTCACCCCTCAGTCTCCTCTCCTCCAAGTTCAAGAGACCCAGCTCCCTCAGCCTTTCCTCATAAGGGAGGTGCTCCACTTCCTTCATCATCTTCGTTGATCTAGGTGACCCTGCTGTGGCAGGGGGACTGGACTGTGTTAAATAAAGTTCTCATCATGGTGAAGCTATTTTGCTCTTCCCTCGCTCACCCCCACTCTTCACCTCAGAAAAGCACTATCCAAGTGCAAACACCTGTTTGAGAACACTCCCCTGCAACTTCCCCTTCTTATAATATTTCACAGAATCACAGAACATCAGGAACTGGAAGGGACCTTGAAAGATCATCCAGTCCAATCCCCCTGCCACAGCAGGACCACCTAGACCAAGTCTCACAGGAACACGTCCAGGTGGGTTTTAAATGCCTCTGGAGAAGGAGACTCCACAAACCCCCCTGGACACCCCCTTCCAGTGCCAATCAAAAAGTGCCCAACTCTGCGATGCTCCGTGACTTCGCTTTGAGCCAGTGGCAAACAAACTCATGTGGGTGGCATCTACCTACATTTAGTTGCAACAGAGTCCAACCCTGCAAAGACCTGAAACAAGTCCACATGCTCCACTTAAACCCTATCCAAGTGCTATTTGTAAAGGCTAAAGGAGATGTCAGGTAACACAGAGCTCTCTCCCTAGGAATCAATCCCAGTCAGAAACGATGAGCTGAACTGGGAAAACAGTTGAATTTACTGGTTTTGGTGTTCTCCTCCCTGAATGTGAGTGACAACAGCTGGTGCTGTGGGTAGACTGTTAATGCCCTGCAAAGAATTAGAGGGGGAAACACCGTTCTCTTCCACGCTGGACAATGTCAGATCTAGAAAATGAAGATTAAAAACCTGTCCCCTGACAGCAAATTGTCCTGCGAATGTTCCCTCAAATCCCTGGATTTGAGGGGGATAAAACAAAACAAGCAATTCCACCCAAAATGCTCCTGAGATAACTGGGATGTGGTTAACAGAGTCTATCAAGCCCTCTCCGACCCGCGAAGCGTCGGCGCGAAGGCTGCCTGCGGGGCGCAGCGTGTGCTTGGCTGGCTGCGCGAAGACCCAGCAGCCAGCGAGCGCGAGCAGGGAGCAAAACAGCTTCATTACTTGCAGAAGTTATGCACGCAGCAAAGTTTGTTTTGCAACTAATTAAGACTTCATGCAAAAAGGGTGTCACATCCTCCGGGCAATTTGACTGCGCGTATAAAAGCATTTGCGACGTAGAAGCCTCCTAATCGCTTTTCTTAAACTCTCCTTCTCCCTGGTGATCGGGGTAAGTTGATTTTGAATCGGTTGTTTGTCGCTCTCTAAATGTTATCAAATGGCAGGCTGAACTCGGGGTTGTTCTTCCAGAAAGCTCCTCTCTATTGTCCTTTCATTCCACACCAACCGAAGTTTTACACTTCACAGGTGGAAGTCGGCATTTGCAAACCACGGTAGCGTTCGGGGCAGCAGTTCATTTAAACCTGAGGTGGCTTCTAAAAGTCCCTCAGAACTCTGAGGAGTCTCAATTATTTCATTCTGGCAACGACTTTTTTCTACTCTCACACTCATCAAATAAATGCTCATTTTTTAAACATTATTTTTATAACGTTCTCATCCTCAGTTGTCTTCAAGGAAGCGACGGTGCCTCTGAACAGCTGGAGAACTTGTCCTAGATCTTTCCTAAAATGCTACAGGGGCTGCAGCTCAGGTCGGGGTGGGGGGGTCCCTGCTAAAAAGTCACTTTTCTGCCTTTTTGTTTTTTTAATGTTTTGTTGAATTCCAAATCTAGATGGAGTGGACAGGTGGTCCTTCTCTTCTTTTCACGAGTACTAGGATGAACGTGGGCAAATCGTTGGTCTGCACTGGGTCTCTCAAAGATCCCTACCCTTAGGTGGATCTGGGATTGCAATTCTTTTCCCAGTGGCAAAATCAGCCCTTTCAGATCCAGCTCTTTCACTGGTGACATATTTTGTTGTCACTGCCCAGGGGACTTTGGGAGTCTCCTTCACTGGAGACGTTTAAGACCCACCTGGATGTGTTTCTGTGCGACTGGGTCTAGGAGATCCTGCTGTGGCAGGGGGATTGGACTGGATGATCTTTCAAGGTCCCTTCCAATCCCTAATGATTCTGTGATTCTACAATTCCTTCTCTTCCCTCCAATTCAAAGGCAAAGGGTCAACTGGAACTAGCTGAAGATGAAGCCCTGAGGATTGGAGAAGGCAACCACGGCACGTGGCTAAAACAAGATGTTTAGAAGGAGGCGCAAGAAATCTCCCTGAATTTTTTCTGTCCCTCAGACTCCTAGGGCAAATGTGGGGACTCATCTGACAGATCAGTTTTCAGGAGTTCAGGCCCATCCCTCATGCCAACCTCCATCACTTCCACATCAGCTCCACACTGATAGAGTGAAGGAAATTATCACTTCTCCCTCACTCCGTTGGTCTTGTCTGACTAGTGTGGGCACAATTCAGGGCAACGGCATCTTGGCAACCTATAATTAGACACACAACGGCCAAGGAAATCAGCCTTGGTATCAGATAGAGTGTTAAAGAGCTGTGGGGTTTCAAATAGAAGGTACTGTAATTCAGATGATATAATAATGGGACTAATAAAAGATGGGCGGATCTCCATCCCAGATCATGCTGTTCTTCCACTTCTAATCAGGTGAGATGAGGCAACCGGCTTCACCCCCGTGTTTTGATTTTGCCAGAGCAGCAGGGATCAAAACTGAAGGTTAAAATGTGGAGTCGAGCTGGGGTTGCAGCTTTCAGCAGGGTTTTAATTGACAATAAGAGGAGTGAGACAGAGCAGAGAAACACATTGAAAACCCTGTGAAGAAGGGGGGAGAAGCAGTAGGACGGGAGTGTTTTAGGATAAAAGAAGTGATCTAGATATGGTGCTTAAGGACACATTGTAGTGGAGGGCTTGGTAGAGCTGAGTTGACGGCCAGAGTCAAACGTAAAGGTCTTTTCCAACCTAAATGGTTCTATGATTCTGTGTCACCAGATGTTGAAGATACAAAGTTCAGAAGGGTTTCTCAGGAAGGAGAGGAGTTACCCAATTTGCAAGCATTTAACTATCATCTGAACTCTTGGTTCCTTTTTATTCCCTCTTTTGCCAACAGTCACGATATCCGGGGTGCGACCTCATCTTCCCAAAATCTTTATATCTAAGAAGTTAACTTCTTGCTTCACTAACATGTGTGGTTGTTTTTTTTTCCCCTCCCATCCTCCTGTGTTTCAGGTCTGGATCTGTCACATGTCTCCCTACAACGACTGCTGCCTGCCACCGGGGGTGATATGCCCCGAGCCGTTTGCCCTGACCTCCAACGAGACCCACGTCATAAAATACCCCGATACCATAGTGGACATAGTGGAACCTGACTCACCGCCGTATTCCGTGATATATCCCGGGCCAACTCTGACCACTTTCCCTCAGCAGACCATAGTTGGAACTACTGGGCTGTTCGATGTCAGAAACTTACTCAGTTCCAGGGGACCTCATGGGTTTAGGGATAAGTGTGGTTCTGGGACAGCGTGTAACTTAGGATTATCACTGTGTGATATGGGGAACTTTAGTCCCTTTTCTCCTCACTTATCCAACCAATTTTGTTACAGACCAATCTAAATCCAGCACAGATGTCTGTGGGTTAAGTGAAAAGCAGAACTGAACATTAAGACAGAACACGACTGAGTTTATGGATAACGGATTCTAGAAGGGCTGAGCTCCCACAGTTCCCAGTGGAGCCAGTAAAATCTGGCCTTCCTGGCGCTAAACTGGCAGGAGGACTAGAATTTCCAAACTGCGAGAAATTGAAATTGCGCTACCGATGATCCAAAATCACGATGAAATAAACAATAGGATTTTCCAAGTGACAAGATTTTCAAACATATATTTTTCTGGTTTGATGAAAATGCGTCTCAATAAATTCCAGTTTTTGTGCCAATATTGACTTTTTATTATCAATCTCTTCTGAAATAAAAAGCACACAATATTCCAAAATTATGACTGAAAACCTTGGGTTCCAAAATGAAATTTTATGAAAATTCATATTCACTCGCATATTTTGCTAAAACAACATTTACCATTTAATAAAAAAAGGGGGAATAGATCAGCTTTACTCGGCATTTCTTAAAGTTAGGCTCTTGTAAGTCTTTCTCGTGCTTTATCTCTGCTTACACCAATGATGTGATGGTTTCACAGCTTATTTTTCTGCCTATATCTCGTTTGATGCAAAGCCAGGGCAACAAAATCAACTTCAAGCAATTGTCATAGCTGATTTCTTGGGAAAACACCTCTGATCAAAGAAGAACAATCTACGCAGAATCATGGAG
The DNA here is from genome assembly GCA_013400115.1 of Rhinopomastus cyanomelas. Taxonomy (NCBI): domain Eukaryota; kingdom Metazoa; phylum Chordata; class Aves; order Bucerotiformes; family Rhinopomastidae; genus Rhinopomastus; species Rhinopomastus cyanomelas. The sequence goes on along the minus strand of VXBP01000500.1, from coordinate 13,528 downwards.
CTGGAGATTCACTGCAGACCCTCGTCGAGTCCTGGGACTTTTTGTGATTATATCCTACCCATCTAATCATTTTGCACATGTACATTCAGTTTCTCATTCCCATTAAATATTATCATGCAGCACGCACTTCTTGGGTTTCCTTTCTTCTCACCACATTTGTAATCCAAGTCCCACCATGAGCGGTGGTGTCACCTGAGGGACTTTCGACACCCACAGCAGCGTTAACGAAATCGCCTCTCAGTAGCTGTAGGTTTGTTGCTTCTTTCAAGGATTCACCTGAGCTGCACTGCTGAGTGAAAGATGCTGCTGCCTGGGGGGTTCTGTCTCCTGCACGGCACCTCTGAAGCCACTCATGGAGCACTATGAAACCTCCACACTCTTTACAATCACAGAATCGTCGAGGTTGGTAAAGACCCTTGGGATCATCAAGTCCAACCATCAACCCTACTCTACAAGGTCATGCCTAAACCAGATCCCCCAACACCACATCTAAGTGGCTTTTAAACTCATCCAGGGATGAGGACTCAACCACCACCCTGGGCAGTCCATTCCAGTGCCAGACCACTCTCTCTGAGAAGAACTTCTTCCTGATGTCCAATCTAAACCTACCTTGTTGAAGCTTGAAACCCTTCCCTCTGCTTCTGCTGCTAATGACCTGTGAGAAGAGCCCAGCACCAATATGTCTGCATAGTTGTAGAGAGCAATTAGGTCTCCCCTTAGCCTCCTCCTCCTCAGACCAAACTCTCTCCATCTCTCTTCATCAGATTGATTCTCCAGGCACTTCCCCAGCTTTGTTGCCCTCCTCTGCACTCGCTTCAGCCTCTCGATGTCTGTACTGAGGTGCCCAAAACACATCCCAGTACTCAAGGTGTGGCCTCCCAACTGTTGGGTTGCAGGTGCTCACCCCAGCAGATGTGGATTTTTTTAATTAAGTACAAAAACAAATTTTCCCACCTGCTCACGAGTCTATTCCCCCAAAATAAGGCAAAAATCATTGACTGAGCACATACAGGTAGCAACATGACCCTCTCTCTGGGTCACTTTGTTGAGTCAAATTGTGCAAGAAGAATTTGCAGCGTGGATACGTGCAACTTTATTCTCCAAAGCAAATGTGTGCATATTGGCCAATACGCAGTAATAATTAGGACTAATGAGTTATGAGGCCAAGCATTAATGTGCTGTTACCCCTAAGAGGCACCTCAGGCCGAGCAGAGGAGCTTCAAATTATCTGCATGCTGTGACTCAGAGGATCAATCACTTCCTCCCCTCTCTCATTCTGTGCCTCCAATTCAGAACAAGTACGTAAATGGTTTTTGTGTGAGCCAATAAACCAATGAAGAGTTAAAGTTCACACCCTTAATCACAGAACATTAGGGACTGGAAGGGACCCCAAAAGATCGTCCAGTCCAATCCCCCCACCACAGCAGGATCGCCGAGACCAAGTTGCACAGGAACACATCCAGGTGGGTTTCAAACATCTCCAGAGGAGGAGACTCCACAACCCCCCTTGGCAGCCTGTTCCAGTGCTCTGTCACCCTCACTGAGAAGAATTTCCTTCTCATATTTATGTGGAACCTCTTATGTTCCAGCTCACACCCATTGCCTCTTGTCCTGTCACTAGAAGACATCGAGAAGAACCTGGCTCCATCCTCCTCAGACATAGAAGCCACCATCTCATAAGATTTTAAAATAGACACCCTTCCCTCACTAATTTCCAGAGGAATCTTTCCAGCAGCCTTCCCAGCCAAGGACAGTTTCTCCGTACAAATCTACTGAAGTCCTTGGAGTACACAAATTACATCTGCAACTCCTTTTTCCGTAAACCAAACCCAGCTTTGGAGAGTTCCTGTATGGTGCTTTCAGTAATAACAGTTGGAGTTCTCAGAATGCTTCATAAACACTAATTACATCAGTACACGCGCATAGTGTTGCAAAAACCAAGCCTCCATCTTTGAATTTAGACGTCGGTGTTGAGCAACATCTCAACATATTATGTAGAAATAAATAACGAGGATTGCAAGTGTCATTCTTCAGGTGAGGTTGTTCCTCTGCATTTTTAATAAAAAGCTCCAGCTTTAAAATAAATTGCCTTGCACCCAGCCCAAATGCATTTTAAAGTGGTCAAATCCCAAGACAGAGGGAATCACAGAATCACAGAGCACTAGGGATTGGAAGGGATCTCGAGAGATCATCCAGTCCAACACCCCTGCCACAGCAGGATCACCTAGATCCGTTTGCAAAGGAACAAGTCCAGGTGGGTTTTAAGCATCTCCAGAGAGGAGACTCCACAACCCCCCTGGGCAGGCCCTTCCAGGGCTCTGTCACCTTCATTGCTCAGAAGGTCCTTCTCATATTGATGTGGAACCTCCTCTGTTCCAGCTCACACCCGCTGCCCCTTGTCCTATCATTGGATAGGAAAGACATCCTATATAGGATCCAGACATAGAATCATAGAATCATTAGGGATTGGAAGGGATCTCGAGAGATCATCCAGTCCAACACCCCTGCCACAGCAGGATCACCTAGATCCGTTTGCAAAGGAACAAGTCCAGGTGGGTTTTAAGCATCTCCAGAGAGGAGACTCCACAACCCCCCTGGGCAGGCCCTTCCAGGGCTCTGTCACCTTCATTGCTCAGAAGGTCCTTCTCATATTGATGTGGAACCTCCTCTGTTCCAGCTCACACCCGCGGCCCCTTGTCCTATCATTGGATAGGAAAGACGTCCTATATAGGATCCAGACATAGAATCATAGAATCATTAGGGATTGGAAGGGACCTTGAAAGATCATCTAGTCCAATCCCCCTGCAACAGCAGGATCTCCTAGACCAAGTCACACAGGAACACATCCAGGTGGCCCTTGAACACCTCCAGTGAAGGAGACTCCACAACCACCATCTCTCTTCCTTTCAGCAACCCAACACTCATTACACTCATTTTGCATCGGGCACAAGTACGTAATGTTCCTGTGCTTTGAATATCCACACCCTCTAACAGTCCAGCTCCATGAACTTGTCTCCAGCAGTGATCCATCAGCAAGACCAATGCCATCATCCTTTAAAGTCACACCTCTGTTCACCACCAACACATTATCTGCAAGATTTAGTTGTTACGCTTGTCCTAGTGTCGGTGGTGGAAGGTCCTCGATCTTTTGGCCCAAAGCCTGCAATGGGAGGATGGTGTCTGTCCTTTCTTCCTGCTTCCTCAAGGACCTGTGTGAAACCTTCTGTTGGTCAGTATCAGCATAGATGACCCTGCATGTATGTGCCATGTAATTTCAATGTGAATAGACTCAGCTGCTGCACGTCCAAGACCTCTGGGCCACCCTAGAAAGGAGGGCAGGCACATGCAGCACCGGTGTCCGTGCTGGGAAGCTCCATATGGCTGTGGTCTGTGGGAAGAGACTCATGTTGTGTTCCAGAAGCTTGGTTTTATTCCCTGGCACAGTTTCCATACAGCCTGGGTTTTGATTTCATCAGATTTATACTCCCAACCACCTCTAGCACAGACGGTGCCTCTCTGAGGGTCAGGTGGGGCAAAAACCATCATTCACTGGGAAATCTCCCAATATCCTCAAGGAAAGGGTTTCAAAATACTTCCTAAGTGCTTCGTTTTGATTTACATAGACAAAGCATCTATTACAGAGTTAATATCACGCAACTCAAGTTAGGTGTCCTTGAATCAGACCTTTACCCTCCAGTAGCTGTTGAGATGCATCTGATAACGAGCTGTGGATGAGCAAAGGGATGGTTCATCACTTCAAACACTTTCCCAGGCAACAGACTCTCGCATTGCTGACTGTCTGTAGCATCCTGCTCTTCCCCTCTCCAGTTCGAGGGCTTCTCCGTGCAGAACCATGACAAACCCTGGTTGCTATTTACATTCTAGTTCTTTCCACATTTCCTACACTTGCAAGGTCCCAGTCTCCTCCTCTCAAGTCTTCAGTCTGCCCTCCCAAGGTGCTTCCAAGCAACAACACCTGCCCACAGTTACTCCGAAGAATCAGGTTCCAAGTCCCCACCTCAATGGTTCTGCTTTTCCTGCACAAAACATGGGAACAAATTAATGGGGAAGATCTCAGTCAATGGGATGAATCTCACACGTGACCTTCCGTGTGTCAGGGAACGACAGCACTTGAAATGGTGCAGAAAAGCTTCATTTGGGATGCTCTGCCATTGCAGATGCCATCACAGCCAACACTGCTTCTACCTTGGAGCTTTGAGGGCTCCAATTTCCATCAAAAGTCAGCCCCCTGGGGACTGCTGTGTGGGAGCAGAGGTCTGTACACCAGACAGCACTTCTCACCCTATAAGCAGCCCAAGTTTGAGGTCTGCCAAGAAGGCCAGGGGATGACTCATGTCAGATTCAGCTGCTACACCCACAGACTGCTAAGAATACTGGGTTCATTCTCCTGCCTGATTTGTTTACATTCCTGTGGTTTGCTCCTGATTAAACAACTTCAGGTTTCCCACACCATAAATCGTCCCCAAAATTTGAGATGGATGCGTGGAACACCCCTCGGGGGGGAAAGAAATCCACCTGTTAAATACATCCTGTGGAAGGCTGAGCTCAAATACTTTCAAAGAACTTTGTGAGTGAAGACCATACGGTATCTTCTACGAGCACCACACACCAGGGTACCTCTAATGGCCAGAGCTTCAGCAAGCTCTGATGCCACACAACTGAAAGCTCTCATATTTTCTTTTAATTAGCCAAGGATTAGTCATAAAGAAGCAACTGAGCTTTAACACAACGTTTGGACCTGCTCGCTGCAGTTTAGGTGACATGACTGGAAGCTAGAGGGATGTTAACTCTTGATGAAGCAAACGGGTGCCAGCTAAGGATCTAGCTCTGCATTTCTGATGTTTTCTTTGGTCTCTCATGTTCAAAGCAGGATCAGCTCTGAATTCAGACCACAACGCTGAGGGGTCCCCTTTACGAGCAGTTTTTTAGCTCCTCCTTTGGTCCATCTGAACCTCTTGTTTCAGTTTGGACCCATCACCCTCCGTTCCCCTGCCATAACTTATCCACGGTTGGCCCGGCTCCGCTTTGTCCTTAACTCAGCTCCACTGCTCCTTTGACTTGCATCTGTTCCTGATCTAAATGTGGTGACAGCAGCTCCCTCTCCACCCTTTGCCAGGTCAGACTGATGATCCCAGGTGTGGTCCCATCCATGGACCACCCCTTCTGCTGCTATTTCATAGCCAGCACTGTGTAGTCTTCGCTTTGACTGTGACACTACAGGTAATAGAAAGGTGACGTTCACAGTCACAGTCCAGCCTGGTCTGCTCCTCATCCATCTCTAGGAACCCAACTGGCATCTCCAGGACCCGTATTTATTGAAGAAAAACAATCATTCTCTTAAGGCAAGGGCTTGCACACACCAGAAGGAAAAGAATCTGCTACCTCACAATGAAGAGCTGGGGCGGGTGGTTGGGGGGTGGGTGAGAAAAACAAGATCCAAAATGAGGGGGGTTGTGCAACATCACGCAGGGCGACCAGAGGGAGCTGCGGAGGCCAAGCATGACAGCAGCTAACTCAGCAGCACCTGTTTGCATCACTCTGGTTTCCACAGATATGCCAAGAAACAGGATTAGCACAAAAACCCCACACGTGCTGGGAGTCGGGAGAAGATGCAGCGTAGGTGTCCTCCAAAACCAGATTTTACACCATTTGCATGATTTAATTTGCTTTTCTGCTCTGAACCAGCTAACGTGTTGATTTTCTTGTATTATAACATATTCCAGTACAGGTCTGGTCAGCATATGGTGAGGGAGAGGTCTCCCCTTCTACCCTGCTCCCTTTGTTCCCTTCCCTTCTGCTCTTCTTCAGCATTTAGTTCTCTAAACACATCGTGACAACTGATCATTTCTTGATGGCTCTTTGCCATCTTTCACCGTTAAAAAAACCTCCTTCAATTCCTGGAGGCAGTGAAGCAAAATTCCTGGGCTCTTCTACTGCTTTTTGTGGTTTCTCACCAGGGCCTAAGCCCTAGAAACATCTTGGTAAAGACAGAAAAGCCACTGAACCCCAGCCTCTACCCCAACCTGTGAGCTCTAGAAAGGTTAGAGAGCAAGAAGCCAACCAGAAATGACCAAAGAAGAGACCAAACAAGGTTTCCCTTTTCTACCCAAGAAATGCTATGGGAAGACCTTCAGAAGAGGCTCTACTGTCTCAGGCTGGACCACACACTTGGAGAAACCCATCCTTCACCGTGTCCTATACCTAGACCATGGATTTTAGTTTCTCCTAGCAGCTGTGATTTTGTTAAACCATGCTACTTCTGCCATAAATTAGGATTCATGAGGTGTTTCTGGGAACACCCTGCATAATTAAACATCATGGGAACCTTCTCAGGGCCGAAAAATATTTCACAAACACTTATTAAAACGTTGCCCATGCAAAATATCTTTGTGATGATAATAGCTGTGGGTGACGCCTGGAGTTGGGCAACAGGATCACCCTCAATTAGATACATCGAGGTCTTCTCTGAAATTGTCCTAATGAGACCGTGATTCACCACCTCAAAGTGGAGATTATTCAACTTTCACTTGCAGCTTGCATGAAACAGGAGAGCCAGAGCTTCCGATAGCGTGGAACGGAGCAGATCTGTACCCTGCCAGGCAATCAACTCTTGCTGCCGAGCCAGAGCTATGTTTCAGCTCCGACTTGTCCAATGGGCAGAATTCTTGCTGCTACCGGTGATGCAGGCAAGCGGAGCCTCTTTGAAGTGAAGAGAGTGAGCGCTGCAGACCTACCTCAGCAGAGCACCCGTCCCGGAGCATTTTCCTTTGATTATTCCCTCATTACCAAGCGCTCCTGACTCAGCTTTGCAAACAAAACTTGTGTGCTCTAAAGCTAAACAGAACCGGTTTGACCACACAAACTGTCTTGGCCCGGCAAGAGGCATCATTACTGCTGCTCCTGCCTTACACAAGGATGTAGTTTACTCAAACAATTCACGGTGAGTAGATGCTGACAGGATTCACATTCTGTATTGTGGTCTACGCAGTCTCGGTTACTCTTGGCCTTTTATTGCGTTTTATTACCTTTGTTAGTCGCCGCAGAGCACAAGGCACAGAGCCGGGGGAGAGGGAAGAAAAGTTAGGAGAGAGCTTTGAAGAGAGTTGATCAACTCCTAGTTAAGGGGCTGTATCTTCAGGTGACACCTGGGGTTCAGCTGCTCATCCTGCTGAAGATCTCACAAATGCATCAGGCAGTCATCGCAGAGGAGAATCTGTGCTGCACTAGAAGGAGGACTTCCTTTGGTGAAGTTCTTACATTCACTATGTTCTTGAATGTCCACGTTTTGAAAGAGTGATCTTAGGGCGCATCCCTGTAGGGGAGAAGTCTTGCAGCTACAAATTACCAGAGTTAGAACCAAGAGACACTGACATTTTTTTTCTTCTCCCTAGGTTATCCGTATTTTCAGCTGAATTGTGACGTCCTCATCCCACACTCATCCTACCAAACCATGGACCAAAGCATGACAACCTCAGGCTACTTCTGCTCTGACACAAAGCAACGGGTTGAACCCTACCCCAGCCAGCATCGACGGAGCCGATTCTGCCCCTGCGCCACAGCATCGCCGTGCACGGTCACAGAATCACAGAGTCAGAGAATGTTAGAGGTTGGAAGGGACCTCAAAAGATCATCTAAGTCCAAACCCCCCTGCTGGAGCAGGGTAAGCCTACAGTACTGTCTCAAGATGTCCTACATGGGGCTTGAACCCATGACCCCAGGAGTCCTATGCTCTACCAACTGAGTGGGAGGTTCCCATCACAGAGAGGCTCCCTCCAGTGGCAGAGGCTACTGGGAGGACCTTCTCATGCTGCCCATGCATCACACCCATTCTCCCAGCAATCCGTTCACCACATTCACTCTTCCCTCTGGAGGGAATCTTCGCGGACAAGAAAGGCCAAGCGCATTGAAATGAACTGAAGCCGCCACCGTCACGTGGGGCTTGTGACATGATGCGCTCATGACATGAGCCATCCTTACTTCATGAGGCACCCGCAGAGAGCCCCCCCGGCTGTGGAGCTTATCAGGAATATTCTGGAGACATCAGGAAATGAGGTTTCAAAGGGGTTCACAAACATCTCTTAGGATGCCACGCACGGAGATTCTTTTATGTTCACAGTTAAAAATATCCTAGTGGATTTCGCCGGCTCTGACCTCACGCAAAATGAAAGATGTGAAGAAGTGCATTTAATCAGCTGCTCATTTCAAGCTTCATAATTGGAGATGACTTCATTCTGATTTAAAAGACGACTCTGTGATAGCTTTGCTCTTTAAAGTTATTTACACCAGATACTTCCTCTGGCTTAAGAAAACATCTGTAAACCTCGTTAGCATTTCATATCAGATGGAGGAGATAAGCCCGGCCTTTCAGGAGGTTTATCTAGGCACAGAGGCAAGAATTAGACGTCCGCTCGGCTGTTTCCAACAAGGAAAACAAACCTGCTGTGCGCAGACACTCTGACTCACGGCCACCGCTGAGACTCCCCGAGCCTCCCACAGGAGCGCGTTCGTTCCCGGCGCATCTTCACCCCTTAATGAAATCAGTAGAGCCAAACCAGGAAATTTCCAGATGAAAAGGACTTGCAAGTTGCCATCTGCATTTCGTGTTATTACCCAGCTCGGCTTTAGATAATCATAAACAGCGAGCACAACAATTACTGCAACGACGGGAGGAGAACACGCAACAAAGTTCGTTTCAGAGGTAATTAAGGCCCTTTGCACAAAGGGCGTCTCAGAGCCTCCAGGCAATCTGAGGAAAGGTATAAATACTCTCTGCACACAAGGCTGCTCCAGCTACTTCTCTTGACTTGTTCTCTCACCGGTACACACTGAGTAAGTCTGATTTGAGACCTATAAAAACCTTAATATCGCTTTAGCTAGATTTTCTTTCTTCTTTCATTTTTTTAATTTCTGTTCAAAACCAGGGACCTAAATCCTGCAGTTTCTGACTCTTAGAGACATTAGCGAAACGATTTCCTACAGATGTTTTCTCTGCTTGATAAAGGATGTTAAAATAAAAGCTGGGGCTTTTCCAGACTGCTTTAGGCTGTTGATTTTACTGGGGGTTTAGGAATTTCCATCTTAGTTTGGAGGAAAATATTCAGAAGAGCTCTGAGAACAGGTTTTAACCTTGGGGGGGGGGGTATTTTTTGCATCTGCAGCAAGATTAGGGGCTTCAGTCTGTAGGTGGGAGGGGGGTTCCACAAACAACCTTTGAAGTTAAAGCTGTGCGTGAAGCTGTTTCGCTGCAGCTGTAGATGTGCACCATTGCTGCTGCTGGTGGTTGTCTACCCATCATTAGCTCATTTAATTGGAGGCACAAGCAGCTACACCAAGTGATTATTAGATACTGATACTTCGTGTAGCTGTGCAAACAAGCTTTCACTGCTGTTGAACCTTCACTAACACTTTAACGTGTTTTTGCAGAAATTAAATTAAGCTGGAACGTAGGAGGTTCCACATGAATATGAGGAGGAACTTCTTCACGGTTAGGGTGATGGAGCACTGCAAGGGGCTGCCCAGGGGGGTTCTGGGTGGTTCTTAACTGGAGAACTGGATGGTCTAAAACCCACCCGGTCGTGTTCCTGTGTGGCTTGCTCTAGGTGATCCTCCTGAGGCAGGGGGATTGGACTGGATGACCTTTCGAGGTCCCTTCCAATCTCTAATGCTCTGTGATTCTATGGCTTTTTTTTAGATTAGAACTACATTTGAACCTGCAGGTGTTTGGGGGGAAATACTCTTTGTGTCTGATGCCTTCTGTGTATTTTTTATATGATATATTTGAGGGTACTTTCACTTTTCTCTGAATGTAGCTGAGACACGAACATAGATCAAAGAGCTTATTTTCCTGTCCATTCCCCCGTGCCAACGCGCTGATGGCACCTGGTACAAAACAGCTCTGGGTTTCTGAAGAGGAGGATTCAGGAGTTTCCAGGATATATTTTTTCTCTCTTTTCTTTGCAATATAGTGGTTTATTGATTAAAAAGTCTTGCTGGCTACTTGTTACAGGATCCTGCATAGGCAGGATCTCCATAGGCAACTTACTGATTTCTCTAATTTCTTAGAGATTAGCTGCAAATTCTCCACCATCTGCCTCAGAAAATTGCCTGAATTTTCTGTCTATTTCTTGTGAGGAATAATGCAAAGCTGCCACCTGCCCTAGTCCTGGTCTTCCATGCGTTGATCCAGGTGATCCTGCTGTGGCAGGGGGGATTGGACTGGATGATCTTTCGAGGTCCCCTCCAATCCCTGATGCTCTGCGATTCTCCAGGACAGAGCTCCTGGCACACTGCAGCACACAGGACTTAGCTGAAGAATGAAATGCTACTTTTGCTTTATTCTTCACAATAAAGTATCTGATTTGCAGGTTTTTTTCAAAAAAATCAAGCCCACAATGCTTCTCCATAGAGAAAAGGCTTTGCCATGGAGGTTGACTCTGAGTAAACACTCTGAAGCGAGTGCACCCTGGCTGAAGCTGCACCGGTCGCATTCGGGTTGCTGATACCACCACAACATAAATAATTTAAATCCTGCGTCTTAACTTATTATTAAAACTGCCTTTTTAACCCCCAACCCAAAACCAGCAGGAATGTGCAAGGAAAATGATGCAGGAAATGCAGCTGATTACTCAGCACTCAGATCTACTGGAAATCTGTGTATGGTCTCCCCCCTGTCAGTCCCTCGTGCCCCATCTGCAAAATGCAGACTGCAGGCACTGCCCTGAGAGCTGGGCGTGGGAGGAAAAGAGATGCTGTGGGAGCAAGTTCTAACCTGTCTGCAGGAAATTTTAAGCAGGGTTGGGAGGTTTCGGAGGCAGCGCACGGAGAAGGGGGAGGATTTGTCTCCCAGAGGAAGAGAAATGCCAACAGGACGCTTAAAGCAGCAAAACAAAAAGGGTAAAGAGATGCAGGTCGAGTAAAAGGCAGCAGACAGACGGAAAGGAGCTCGGCTACTGTCGTCATCCAAGATTTCTCTGTCTAAAGATGTGCTAGAGACAAGCTTAGGAGGGTCAGTAACCAGGAGTGTAGCGTTTCTTTTCCCTAATTCTGCAAATAAATTGCAGGCACTCGCCTACCAGAGCCAAGCAATGGCATCCAGTCAGCTGGCATGCACCAACCCCTGCGAGACAAAGTGCCCTCAGCCCCTGGCAACCAGCAGCAATGAACCCTGCGTCGTGGCCTGCGGTGACTCCCGGGTCATTATATACCCACCACCCGTCGTCGTCACCTTCCCAGGGCCCATCCTCACCACGTACCCACAGCAAACCGTCGTGGGAGCCTCGGAGCCCACTGAGGTGGCCTTGGCGGAGCCACCTGCTGCAGCACCTCTGCCAACACAAGCAACAGGGAGACTGGAGGCAGCAGCTGAGAAAATCGCTCCCCAGGTCATCGCCCGACCTGAGCCGCGTTGCACGCCGAAGTACTCCTACACCTACTCTTCCCAATGGACGCATCCATGCAACTCGTACCGCTCGGGGAAAAGGTGGACATACTGAGCTCAGCCGAGCTGCGCAGAGAGCAGACTAGAAAAGCAACCAAGGAAACTCAAGATGCAAATCAGAGGTGGAGCTGCTAGGCAGCAGCCCCTGTGCTGGGTGTTGCCTGGCTCCAGCTGAAAAGAAGAAGGGCTGCAACGCTCGGCACCTGCAAAGGCAGATTCACGTGTGCATTTGCTCCTCTTGCCTTAGTCTTAGACCCGTTATCCTCTGGCTTTGCAGCGTAGTCATCTGCTTACGTCGTGCTTTGTCTTGCTTCAGTCACGTTGTTGACACCGAGCTTAGAGAGGTGACTGAGGGTGCTAGAAACTCCACACGGCAAGCGCGCCAAGGCAAAACCCTGTTTCTTTACAGACTGTGACCCTGGTGATTAGCCAGGGCCTCCCTGACCTCCTGGAAAGACGGTCTTTATGTTCTGTGCAAGTTTGTCCCAGGATGGTAGAAAAGCGCTCTCTTTCCAAATACATGTTCTGTGCCAAAGTGTGTCTCCGGGTTTTCATTACCACATGAGTAGCTCCTCCTTCTTTTCCTCATCCATTGTGTTTATGGTAGGTTCACCTGTGTTCAGGGGCAGCCCAAGTTTCCTCCTCCAGTGCAAACACCACAAAGTCCCAAGACTACACTTCCATTCAGTGTCATTAACACGACACAGACAAGGTAGAGTCACCAAAAGCCTTCTTTGCCCTCGTCTACACTGCTGGAGGCTGTCTGATGAGCCCCAGACCGCTGAAGTCCCACAGGAAGTCAGGACAAAGGAGGAGTTTGTCCTGGTTGATGAGGACTGGGTTCGGGACCAATTAAGCAATTTGGATGTGCATAGATCCATGGGTCCCGATGGGATGCACCTGTGACTGCTAAGGGAGATGCCAGAAGTCATTGCTAGGCCACTCTCCACCATCCTTGGGGACACAAGAGGTGCCTGGGGACTAGAGGACATCAAATTTCACTCCAATCTTCAAAAAGAGCAAGAAAGAGGCCCCAGGTAACTACAGACTGGTCAGCTTAACCTCCATCCCTAGAAAGGTGACAGAACAACTTGTTCCTAGGTGCTGTCTCTAGGCACAGCAAGAACGAGAGGGCCATTAAGGGCAGTTAACAAGGCTTCACCAAAGGGAAGTCATGTTTAACCAGCCTGATAGCCTTTTATGAGGGCATAACCAGGTGGATAGATGATGGCAGAGCAGTGGATGTGCTCTGTCTTGACTTCAGTAAGGCATTTGACACAGTCTCACACAGACACAGCCTCACACAGACACAGTCTCACAACCAGACTGAGGCAGTATGAACTGGACAATCGGGTGTTGAGGTGGATTGAGAACTGGCTGCAGGACAGAAGCCAGAGACTGGTGGTCAATGGGACAGAGTCTAGTTGGAGGCCTGTAGCTAGTGCAGTCCATCAAGGGTCAGCACTGGGATCACTCCTATTCAGTCTATTCATCAATGGCTTGGATGAGAGATCAGAGTGCACTGTCAGCAAGTTTGCCAATGACACAAGACAGGGAAGAGTGGCCAACACCCCAGTAGGCTGGGCTACCATTCAGCGGGACACAGACAGGCTGGAGCATTGGGAAGGGAGGCATTGAATGGACTATAACAAGGGCAAGTGTAGAGTCTGACTGCTGGGAATAGGGTGCAGAGTATGAATGGGAGAGAAATGCACAACTCCCTTCGTTTTCTTTCCTCTATAGACCTCAGACAAGGAAGATCTTTGGTCTTCTGTAACTGAGCTGATCACCTTCTAGCAACTTCCCTACCATAGAGTTCAACACTTTGTTCTGGGATAACATGAAAGGGCTCAAAAAACATATTGGAAAATTAATTCCCAGGGAATGATAGAACAGTTGGACTTGGAAGAGATGTCCAAAGGGTATCTACTGTAACCCACCTGCAGCGTGCAGGGACATCCTCAGCTAGATCAGGTTGCCCAAGGACATGTGCAGCCTCACCTGTGAGTATCTCCAGGGATGGGGTCTCAACTAGCCCCATGGGAAACCTGAGCCAGGGTTCAACATCCC
>VXBP01000499.1:218434-274363 GCA_013400115.1 Rhinopomastus cyanomelas | reverse complement strand
TAAAGAGCTTGTACCCCTCTATCCCTACATTCCAGCTGTGGGAATCATCCCATGAAGTTTCAGTAATAGCCACGATGTCATGGCATCCCAGCAGCACAGTGGCCCTTAATTCATCCTGCTTGTTGCCCAAGCTCTGTGCATTTGCATAGAGGCACTTCAGCTGTCCTCCTCTTGTGCCAGGTGCTTCTGATTTCCCCAGACTGCCCTGGTTCATCATCCCTGGCTTGTTCCAGGGCAAGCTGAGGGCCCTTATTGGCTCTCCGTCCCTCTGCTGCTGGTATACTGCCCCACTGTTTGTCATCAGCCAGCAGGAGACTATTTAGCCCTTCCCCCTTCAAACCTAGTTTAAAGCCCTATCAATAAGCCCTGCCAATTCCTGCCCCATATGTTCCTGTGCAACTTGGTCTAGGTGATCCTGCTCAGCCAGGGGGATCTTTGAAGATCCCTTCCAATCCCTGATGTTCTGTGATTTTGTGCAGCTGCCATCACATCTCCAGCCCTTGGCGCTTCTGCTCATGTGGGCCCAGGTGGGGAAAAGCCTTTGGATCCTGTCCCCAGATCCAGTCCAGAAGCCTTGGTGATACTGCTTTGTGCCTCAAAGGGTGGGTATTCAAGCCTCCCAGCCTCAGGAAAAGCTGCTGCAACAGTAAGGCAACCTGGAACTGTGGGACACTGAGCAAGAGGAGACAAAGCACAGCAAAACTCCTGGCTCTTCTTGTTGCTCCAAAGCAACAAACTCTGCCTCTGGTAAGTTTAGGCTGGGTGATGGAGGGGCTGGAGATGCTGTGTGGGCCACACAATGTTGTGTTGGTGGTAGAGTCATCATATCTAGTTCTCTGTAAAATGAGCTAGAGAAAGTGCTGTGGATCTAGCACCAGTGGGTTCCATGTTTTTTGCAGTCTTTAGGAGAACATAGATTTTGAGTGGCTGGAGCTGCTTTGAAGCAAAGCTGGAGATTCTGGATATTTGTTTTCATTTCATGTTGGTTCAAATATTTACGAGAACAAAGTTAGGTTCTAATACTTGGTGCTGAGTGCTGAGACCTCAGGCTCAGGCTCTGTACACGTGTCTCACTCCTACATCATTTCCAGCTGTTTCCCCATACTGGTTGGCTCAGCAAAGAGAAACTCAAGCTCTTGGGCTGTTATTCTCCTTATACTCTTGTACAGAATCATTAAGGTTGGAAGAGACCTTCAAGATCACCAAGTCCAACCATGAACCAAATCCCACCTTGCCCACTAAACCAGGTTTCCAAGCTCCAGATCTACATGTTCTTTGAACCCTTCCAAGGACAGTGACTGCACCCCTTCCCTGGGCAGCCTGTTCTAACTCCTGACTACTCTGTCAGGGAAGACATTTTTCCTGATGTCCAACCTAATCCCCTCCCCTGGCACAACTTGAGGCCATTTCCTATTGTCCTGTCAGTAGTGACTTAGGAGAAGAGACCAACCCCCACCTCTCTACAACCTCCTTTCAGTTAGTTGTAAAGAGCAAGAAGGTCTCCTCTCAGCCCCCAGACTAAACAACCGGAGCTCCATCAGTCACTCTGCATCAGACCTGTCTTCCAGGCCCTTCACCAGCCTCATTGTCATTCTTCAGACCCGCTCCAGCACCTCAGTGTCCTTCTGGTACTGAATCCTGAAGCAAGGTGCTAAGGTGAAGTTTTCACACTCTCACACTCTCAGCTAAGTAGTCTTGGTGCAGGGTCTCCTGCAGGCAAACCCACAGCACTATGCATCATATGGGTGTCTGGTTGGGGTTTTTTGATGTTTGTGGGTTTTTTTCCTCCTTTGGGCAAAGTCAATAACCTCATCAAAGCTGCTGATTCAAGTGGCTTCAGTGCTTTACGTGGTTTTACAGTGCCTGTAATGGGTACTGTAATTAATGGGATTAATTCAGCAATTAATTATTACAAATCCTATTACTATTAAATATTAGAATATGTATCTACTAGTAAGTATTATATCCTATGAAATAGGATCATAGGATGTTAGGGGTTGGAAGGGACCCAAGAGATCATCGAGTCCAACCCCCCTGCCAGAGCACGACAAAACTATCTAACACAGATCACAGAGGAACGCATCCAGGCAGGCCTTGAAAGTCCCCAGAGAAGGAGACTCCACGACTTCCCTGGGGAGTCTGTTCCAGTGCTCTGTGACCCTCACAGTAAAGAAGTTCCCCCTTGTGTTGAGGCGGAACCTCCTCTGCTGCAACTTACACCCATTGCTCCTTGTCCTATCACAGGGAGCAAGTGAAAAGAGCCTGTCCCCCCGCTCCTGGCCAGCCTTCAGGTACTTATAAACATTTATCAAATCTCCCCTAAGTCTTCTCTTCTCCAGACTAAAAAGCCCCAAGACCCTCAGCCTCTCCTCATAAGCCATGCCCTCCTGTCCCCTAATCATCCTCGTATGAATCCTATTACTCCTCTGAATGATACTATGAATCCTATTACTCCTTTGGCTTTATAGGATTCCAAACCTCCGCTGAACAATTTTACTCAAAGATGGGGCTGGTGGAAATACAAGAGACGCCCTTTGGTGGGTTAGTGCAAAGCCCTACAAAAATGAAGGGACCAAAACAACCACTGAGCTGCTTTAGCAGAAACAAGAGCCTGTCTCATTCAGCAGCTTCGAAGGCTGGAGTTCATAAACAAACTGAGAATAGGATGTAGGTTTAAATTAGCTGAATGTCTTGAGAGCTTTCCCAGGAGTCGGGGTTGTGAGCCAGTGCCAAACAAATAGCACGCACCCTGGCCCCAATATGTGCCTCTGGTACCCAGAGGGTAAAGCTCTGCTCATTCAACCACTATGCAGGCAGGTAACAAAAAGGCAGGTCCTGCTCCAAAGACTGTTCCCAGTTTTCCTGTCAGAGCTGCATTTGGGGCAGCGCAAATGACAGGGTGAGCCCCACACCTTTACAGGACAAGAGTTTCTTGTTTGTCTCTCTGCTTGCCCCAGCCCTGAAATACGTCGTTTCATCAGCTGCCCAGCTGGTCTCGTTTTATTCCAGTCTTGCTTTAGTAATGCCAGTCATGCGGTAGACAAACAGCTGCTGGGGTTTCTTGCATCCTCTTGGGGTCACCTCTGCTTGTGGTTACCTCCTTCACCCCAGCCAATGAAGCTTTTATGAAGGGCACAAAGTGCAGAGGAAATGCAGAGCTGGAGGTGGGTGCCCAGAGAACTGCCGTCGCGTACAGGGTCCTAGAAAGAAATGTGCACTGTCCCAGCGGGGAATCATGTGGGGCAGTGCTCAGAAGCTTCGATGACCCCAGGCAGTGACCCTCCTCATGATCATGACCTCCAGCCTGTGGCAGACTCCCGTGGCCCTGCTGACGTGGTAAGTCGCTCGCATACGTGCAGCATGGTTTGGGTTTTCAGCATTGCTGGATGGTTTCCTGGCCCTACCAGGGCAGTGTCTGTGCAGGACACAGATGCTGGCAGACACACTGTGGCAGGACCAGCAAACTCCAGCTCCTCCTAACAGCCCTGTGTCTATAATGAGAGTGTTGAGCTACCTGCAAGGTAGGAGAAGGGAGCAGGCAATTCTCTTCCCCAGCCACCAGAGGTACTTCCCTAAATCCATATGCATCCTGGTGTGTAGGTGGGATGACTTCCAAGGTTATGGAGAGCTCTGTAACTCAACTCACACCCTGAGGGAGATGGGCCCTGCCTGGAGCAGCCAGGCACAGGGTGTGGAACCTGCCCTCTCTCTCACAAACACTTTTTTCCCTGGCTCCAGGAGGAACCTTGCAGAAAAAGGCTTGAGAACCAGCCCCAGAGACAACTGCCCTCCTTTTCCAGCCTTCCTCGGGCTGTCTCTTTAGCTCCTAGACCCTCTTCTGTTCCCACAAATTGTCATTACACCCAGACACCAACAGGACAGGGAGGTCACAGTGACTCGCTCCACTCATTTCAAGATGTTACCCAACACAGAGGTTATCAGAATCTGCCCTAAAGCTGTTAAAAAAATTGTGACCAGTCACTGCCTGTTTCACTGGGATTGACTGGTTTCTTTCCCATGTTTTGTGCAGAGCGTTTGCCAGCTTGCTGCATGTCACCACATTGCAAGAGACAGCAGGACAAGATGAAAAGCCGCCGGCTGGAGGGATGGGGAGGCAGGACGGAGGGTCCCCACTTCACCCCATGTCCCGCACGACTTCCCCCAACCCATTCGCACCACATGCACACACCCTAGATACTTACACACCGCTCAACAGTGCCGATCCCGTGTCCCCTCAATAACGTCCCGGCTGGCGGCTGCCAAGGAGGCACATCTGGACATAGTTAGTATGAGACATTCCTCAGCCCTTCACTGAGCTCGAGGAAACCCTCGCTGAGCGGAGCAGCGCTTGCTCTCCCGCTCTCGGGGACCGCCTCATCCTGGAAGGCAGCAGAGCTTTGCTGCTGTCGCACCGGTGTGCCTCCCTCCCGGCGAGGGGCTGCGTGTGCCGGCAGGGACCCGGGCGCGATGCCGCACTCTCTCCTCGCGCGCACTCGCTGGCCGTAGTGGGGTGGAAGGAGCAACTTGCACGGGGAAAGGAGCTGGGGCCACGTCCAAGGGCCTGACACGTGACCGGCAGGCTGGGGAGAGCAGATGGTCGCCAGCACCATGGAGTCGCACGTCCCACAGTGCCCCACAGCTTTCCATCGGCGTGACAGGGCAGAGATGGACGCATTGAGCCACGCTGGGGTCTTCCGTGGGCGCTGCAGTTTCACCCGTTAAAAGTAACAAGCCCAGAGCAAGCAAAGAGTTAATGACATTATCGAGGTTGGGTTTGACTCAAAGAAAACTCACTCGGGGGTTCTTTTCTTCATTTTTTTTCTAGCGGGGAATTGATGGGAGGAGGTGAGAGCTGAGCAGAGGCTGAAAACAGATGTGAGAGACCTCCCAAACCACTGCACGAAAAAAAAACAAACCTACCACTCATTTTTAAATATATTTTTTTTTCATTTAATTTGAATTACTTCAAAAGATTTCTATTTGGAGCTGGATCCGCACTGGCTTCAGTACCGATCTGCCCGCTGACTGCAGCTGTTGTGTTCCCCATCATTTTGTGTCTGCAGTGGAGATGAGGATCCGTATTCCTCTGACAGGTTTGGAGAGTGCCCAGATCGCAGCTGGAGCTCTTCACTTACAACAGACTTATCACAAAAGCAGGTTTTGATTTGAGCTGTTGCTTTCAGAAACGCCCAGCTGTTGTCTAAGCATCGCATAAAAATAAGGATCTCTGACTTTTTTGGATGCTTTTTTAATTTCAGCCCCAGTGTTTGGCTCTATTGAACAAAAATGTCACCATGAAGTGGTGTGAGGTAGGTAGGCTCCTGCTGAGCTGCCCTCAGGCCTTGCCCTTAGGTGCTCGAGGCTGGAGACGCCTTTTCCTCACAGTCTGCAGCGGTTCCTGTAGCAGAAACCTCAGCCATAAATGTTACTTCATGCTCTCCCTGTGCTAAGCCAGCATCTTTATCCTTGTTCTCTGCAGCAGCAGCAGCTATGGCTCTGTAAGGACACAGATAATGACTGTCATGAAGGCCTTGAGCAGACTGGGGGGTCCACCTTGGCTAACAGGGGGACTGTTCCAGAACTCGCAGCAGGTATCTCCACTGCGTTTCCTCACCCAGATTTTGAGTCCTACCAATGTATTTGCTTGCTCCCCTGGGGTGACAGTGAAAACAGAGGTGTTTGTCACTGTGTGGTGCCTTTGTGGCTGCCAAGGAGAGCCTTGCAGGCACCTGGGGAAGTGAAGACATTTTCTCCATGGCTTGCTCCTAGTTGGTTCTTCTCAGCTGGACCCTGTTCCCTGTGTACTGTCACACGGATGAGTCCTTCTCCCTGCCAGCAGAGGTGACCCTGCTCTGTCCCATGGCAGGTCCTCTGCCATACAAGTCTGGCTTGGTGATCTCGCTGACACTCATCAGCCATGTTGACCTGGTGTCTTGGCACCTGGCTTTGAGTGAGCTACCTGTCAAACATCCTACCACCTGCTGCAGGGCAGAGCCCTGCTGCCCATCACTGGATTCCCACAGGCATCAAGCTGTGCGGTTGGTAAGAGCTTTGTGGTAAGTAGAGATGGGCTGATCTTGTGATTTTTCAGGCTTTGTCTGAGATTTAAGCGATTCAGGGTGAAACACTGCTCTGCTCAAGCTCATGGCAAAAGGAATTTCCCTGGGTTCAGCTATTGGGTCAGCCAGTGGCTTCCCCTGCAAAGCTGTTGCAGCTGTAAAATCCAAACTGCTTGGCTCCCCACCTAGAGGACAGAAGTCCTATGAGAAAGCTGTGACAGAGAGGCACTTGGGGCTACAGTCATCGATCTACAGTGACACTGCAGGGCACACAGGGAGCTCTACCAGGTGCCAGGTTTGGGACAAGCCTCTCCTGGTCAGGTCTGCACTAACTGGAACCTGAAAAAAATATGGTGGTGGCTTAGCTTGGGTTTGACTTGAAATAATGTGGGAAACCAGCCATGGCAGCTCAGTGGAAACATGTGATGCTGGACAGGAACCTGTTGTGCATCCAGATGTTGTCTTTGGGTCCTCCTGTGACATGGAGGACCTCTGGCCCATGTGGTCAGAACTTCAGGGAAACCCTTTGTTCTGCAATAAGTGTCTAATGAAAGTCTCTGAGGCACTTTTCATCAAAAGTATTTATTTATAAAATAATTCAGAGAAAAAAAAATAGACCCAAGTGTTTTTTTATTATAAAAGACAATTTTTTGGAGGCTGAATGTCCTAGACCTGAGGGCACATGGCCTCATAGTCCACAGCTGTGCAGAGCTGATCCACATCTGATGTTGAATATAATGGAAATTTGGAATGAGAGAGTCAGTAAGGGGATTTTCCACTGCTGACAGAGGGACTTAACCATACATCTCCTACAGATTTCAGTTAGAGGTGTGTGGCCAAATCCCCTCAGGTAGCTTTAAATTCAACCTTGTGTAGCAGTGGTGCTAAGTATCTTGTTTTCTGCCTCAGCATCCCCCATGTATTGAAATGGAGACCGTACTGAGACTTCCCAGCAAACTCTCATTTCTTCATATCGCTCTGTACCCTGCAGAGCTGTGACATGAACACCCCACATCGCCTTAAAAACGATGCAGATACCCTTCTGGAGCTGGAGCTGAAGACCTGAAACGTGTAAGTGGCTGTGAGCTGCCGATGTTAATTTTTGACTGGCTATGATGATCTTGATGGAAATGGTATGATTTCTTTAAGGTCCACTTGTGATTTCTAAGCTTTGTGAAGATTTCTACTTTCACTCAGTAATTTTTGCTTACACTCCTCTTTCTGAACCACCACAGGAATTAATCTATGGTGGATTTTTTTCTTTAACAGGCACCTAACAGGATGCCCTGACTGACTCTGTCCTCCAGGACAGGCTGATATTTTCCTTCTCTCAGGCTGATGTCTATCTATCAGGTGCCTCCCACCAGTTATATCTGGGGGGTAGTTTTGTTATGATGCATTTGAACGCTGTAGCTCAACTATGCCAGAACAATCTTTTGGATTTCTCTTTCGGATAGATCTTTTATTCCTCCTGGCAGACTGAAAGGAGCCTCCGTCAATTCTGGAACATGGCTAAGGCTACAAAAATGATCTGTACCACACAAATAAAATAATAAATCCCTCTTGGATCCCTTCCTCTTGGCCTGGGTTCTGCTGTTTGCTTTAGACTTTGCCTATTTCCCTTTTCCTGTGCAACTGATTAGCATCTTTATTGGCTTCTAATATAGGGGAGGGGACTCACTGCATGTTTGATTCTGAAATAACACCCTGACAATGTCATTTATGTTTTTTCCAGACATTGTTTTGATGGGCAGGAATAGCAGTAAGAGACCGTCATTTGCACAGCTGGCACCTGAGGAGGTGCAGTGAATAGGCAAGGAAGAATGCACCAGCCTGCTCCTCATTCAGCAGGGCTTGTTCTAGCTTGTGGTCTGAACAAGGCACCGAGCTTCTGGTGTACACCAGCAACTGTCCTCAACATCCAATTCCTCCTTCGGTCCCACTCCAAGGTACAGACATCTCTAATTTCTTCAACAAATCTCTCATGGGTTTATTTTGCTTTGTGAGTGCCACTTCCATCCCTGTGTGATGCAGCGTCCCTTGTCTTTGCATGTGGTCATGAAACTGCATGAAATCTTCTGGGCAGAACCCAAGTAAATTCAAAGCCAAGGCCCAGTCAGGTGCCAAATCAATGCCAATGACAGCGTGTAGGCCAATTATTTCACCCCAAGGTTTCTGTGAAAATCGTCTCTGTTCATGCCAGAGAACACTAAAAGAACCTTTTCTTTCAACAGGAAACATCCACTTGAGACCGAATCAAGTTTTCATTGCACCCAGTGATGACAGTGTGACATGAAACAGCCACTGCTCTGGTCTCAAACCATGCTGTGTGCTCCAGACAATTCCTCTGTGGAGTATCACTGGAAAACACTTTTCCTTGGAGTCTCTGCAATGAAGGCACCTGTGAATGCCATTACAGATATTCCAGAAAGGCTGCCAGGAGCTCCACTGTTTAATGGCCCTTTGGAAAAGGAATCTGTGAGTAAGAGGGAACGTAGATGCCAACGGTACAAATGCAGGTTTGCATTAAGGAAAAAAAACCCCACATCCATGGTGAATCCTCTGTAACACAGTAATTGCAGCAAATAATAATTCAGGACTTGAAGTAGATGCTGAGTATTGCAGAAGGCTGACTTTGAGCACGGATAGCTTGTGTGAGAGCTGAGAAATGCCAGCCCCAAATGAGACAGACAGCACGCTGCACACGTGGTGGCCTCGAGTTCTAAACAATTACTTTTACAAAATCAAGAGCAAACTCTCTTGCTGTTAAAACTTGAACATTTTCAAGTTCCTGATGTTTTGGGTTTCTTTGTGGATTGCTTTTTTTACTTTAAGTGCCATTTGTTGAGGTGGGTTGCTGCCAAAAAGAGCTCTCCAGATGGGTTCTGGCAGCAGAGCTAAATGCTTTGAGGTATGGTGCCGCAGCAGCCTCAACCAACACACAGCAGCACCACTGCACTGGTCCCAGAAGGAAACCAGAGTTTGTTCCTTCTGAGAAGAGCACTGGTAGCTACTACTGTAAGGAAAAGGACATGGAGCAGAAATGGAGGAGATAAAACTGCAACTGCACCAATGCAGAATCAGTGAATATACAATCATAGAATCATTAAGGTTGGAAGAGACCTCCAAGATCATCACGTCCAACATCAACACACTAAACCACATTTCTAACTGAATCATGGAAGGTATTGGGTTGAAAGGGACATTTAAAGGTTATCTAGACCAAACCCCAGTTGCTTAATAAAATGCCATGGAGTCTTTCTTTGTAGAGGTGGTGCCTTCATGGAGTCCCACTTCCTTTGAAGCTAAAGGCATGATGAAAAAGGATTCACTTGCACCCTAAAAACATTCTCCCCATCCTTAACCCCCTCCATGACCCTTCTGTGATGTGTAGGTAACCTTGGGAATACCCAATCTGCAGAAAGGACCTGGTACCTTAGGCTTACACTGAGGAACATGATGCTGACGCATCTGAGCTCACCCTAAGGCCCAGGGAGAGGAAGGGCAGAACAAATGGAAAAGCATAAGTAAAAGAATACCAGGAAAGCACTGGGACTCCATCAAAAGTAATCAAGCTGTTGTGCTTCATGGGACCCAGGTCACACTAGTTTCTCTGTGCTTTGTTAAGGGCAAAGGTGTAAACTCTGCTTTGTGGCAGCCTGCACCAACCACATCGTAAGACAGCCCAGAACTGAGAGTGCAGCTCAGCCCCAGCAATTGGGTGCTTTGTTTCTTAAGCCATTTTTTACCCTGAAAATCAGAGCATGTAACTCCAGTTACAGCAGCTGATGCCCAGGGGTCATACAGTGATGACACTGGCAGGGAAAGGCTCTGCACAGATACTGACGGTGTGAGGCACAATGGTGTGAGTTCTCCTTTCCAGTGAACTTGGCAGGCCAAGAGCTGCTGGCTAAGAAAAGAGCACGAGGACTAGCAGCTCTAGGTTGTGCTGTGACCCACCTTAGGGCAGCAGTTCCAGTCTGTGCTCCACAGGTAACCTTCTGACCAGGAGCTGGGTTTGGCTTGTTGCAGATGCAGGTTCCCTCAGGTATGTGGGAAAGAGTGAAGAGTAACCAGGTCAATGTATTGTCGACCATGTTCCACAAAAAGTTGGGAATTGTTTTCTGAGTTTGCCCATATTGCTCGTTCAGTGCCTGAAATTTGTTCTACAGCAGCAATCTGATGGCCTGTGGAAGATTACAGCTGTCTCAGGTGAAAGGGGAACCTTCAGGTAGCAAGAGGTGAGAGGGAGCTATGCTAGAGTAGGGCAGGACAGATGCCTTTACCAAAGATGTTCCTTGTTTGAAGAATGAAAAAGCAAAATACTCTAAAATTTACTTTTTCTTAATTTCCTGACTCTCTTTGCTTGATCTTATGCCTGAGGGCATAAATATCTTCAACATGAAAAATATATTTCAGCTCTCCAGGTGATGGCCCTGGGCCACAGGCTGAGGCATTGTCTGCTTCCCAGAGAAGCTCTTGGAGATGCCCTCCTTGCCTTCCTCCTCTCCCTAACCCCCTCCAGAACTCTCTAATTGTCTGGCTGCTTCCCTGTGACATTTCAGTTCCAAAGGAAATCAGGATAAAAGCCTCTCCCAACAATTCTTGAGAAGGTAACGTTGATTTCTGGAAACTGAATGAAATAAGAAACGTCAGAGGTCCAGGCTGGCTTCTGTGGGCACAGAACCTCTCTCCAAGGCATTCCGACCCACATGGAAACCTGTGATGATTGTCTCAAGTTCACATTCCCAGGCTCTGGCAGCAGTCCCATATACTAGCTAAAGCAAGAAAGCCCTTAGCAATGCCACTACCATTTGGGCTCTAGGAGCAGTCCTCATTGGAATGGAGGCCCAAGAGCTCCTCAGCCAAGCTGATGAGACCATTTTCTTCTAGGGCTGCAATCAGCCGCCCTATTGTGGCCTTCTTCCCCTCTGACTGGATAAACCTGAGAAGCATCTGATAGGCTTGCTCGTATAGTCCTTCTCGGTCGTATTCAAGGGCCAGGTTATCGATGGCAGGGTCCCGCAGGGCCCGGCAGCTCTTCTGCAAAGAGCGACCTACTTGCTTCCACTTCTTGGACACGAGCTTGGCAAATTTCTGGTGGTCATCTGGTGTGAGTGGTCTGTTGGCTGAAAGAGACAGAGGGCAGGCAAAACACAAGGGTTTAATGATTGATGTGATACAGCTTGGGCCTGATCAAGCTTTGCTCAACATTCTGTGGAGCAGGGAGTCCACTTGGTGTCCACAGCACATGATGAAACTGCTGTGGAGCTGCTCTGCTTGTCATCTACTGTTTTACTGCCAGGGCAGTGAAGTTAAAGGGACTGCCCCACCACAGGCAGGTGTCTCGCACATAGGGCTGTGCACTCTGATGGTTCCTCTACCACTGGAAATGGTGTGGAGGGAGAGAAAACTACTCTAAACTACTCTGTTTCTTCCTTTCAGTATTAAGGAGGTTTAAAACGTTAGGAACACAGGCACACACTCTGAAGCATCTGGTTCTGTGCCACCTCAGAAAAGAAGACAGGCTGAGGCCTGCTGTGAAGCAGTATGACGTATCTTAGCACTACTGTGTCTCATTTCTTAGGAGGTGCTGGGACATCCTTCGTGTGTCTCAGGTAGACCCCAACATGTAGCCAAGGTAATTCTCCCTCTTGGGCTTTGAGAGGAGGAAGATCTCTTGGTTACTTCTAGCTACTCACCAAACTCTTGTCCCTGAAAGATGAAGGTGACTTCTGGGGAAAGGGAGCTGCCTGGTGAAGGATAAGGTGGAGTCAGGGAGTTAGGAGATGCACAGTCTTTCACTGCCGTGTTGTTGTTGTTGATGGTCTGGTGAATGATGAGGCTCTTAAAGCACTCCTCCAGCTCTGTGATCTCCTCATCCCGCAGGCGGTCAGGCTGAAATACAAACAGCATCGGCCACTGCTGCTGGGTTCCCCACCCCACAAAGCTGAGAGGGGCAGCTTAAGGTGAGCATGTCAAGAGAGGGGTAAAGAGGTAGCCATAATGTGTGTTGTAAACTGCCCAAGTGAGTGTCTTGTAGAGTCCTGGCTGTAAGGGTGTGGGTTTGACTCTGTGGTGTGAAACAGAAAGTCTCCCCAGCTCGGGTTTCTCATGTGCAGCAGTGAGTGCTCACAAGTTGCACAGACCTGCTGCTACCCATGTTTATTTTCAGAAGCTATCTGCAAGAATCAGGGTGTCCCATGGGCAGTGTGGCTTCTCTGATTTACTCCTGGTGAGGGTCAGACACACAGAATAGGGTCATCTGATCCAACAGCTCACAGCCCCCAAAACAGGTGGCTCCTGCTGTGCCCCAGTGGCATCATTCTGACTATTACACTGTGAGGCAGAGGTCAGACAGAGGCAGTTTTGGGGAACTGAGAATAAGCCTGTTCGTTTTTTTGCCCAGTTAGCTAGTTCAACAGTGGGAGGGAGCAGCAAGCAGAAGGTGACAGGTTGTGGGACATCACATGTTGATTGATCCAAGGCTGAAAGCTGTGTTTCATTCTGAGTTTTCAGAAAAGCAATGGGGTAAAACACATTCTTTGCCTCATCTTCTGGAGCAGATGATGACTACCTGTTCCTTGGGAGCTATAAGGTATTGCTAATTCCAAGTGGAAAAAAAGAGGGGAAAGGCAACGTGTTTAATCACATCACATGCCTTTGATCTGTGGTGAGATGACAAGATCTCGGTGTTCCTGCTGGAAGGATCAGAGTGCCAGTGATGCAGTGTGTGATGAGCTCAATGAGCTCAGTGATGATTCCACATGGACTGCTGTCCTCTCTCCCTGCCTCATAAATATATCAAGGAATGTTCATGCTCTCAGCTGCACCTGCTGTAGCCCCTCATCTTGGTGGTGATAACAGCCATGATAATTCTTAGAAACCAGTGTGATTTAGCAGAATCTCTGTGGGCTGGTTTAGGTAGGGCAGACCTGTTTCTCCATATTACACTTGAAAACTAAAGGATGGAGAAGTCAACAACCTGCAGCAGAGCAAGTTTGCACCCACCATCCTGAGTACTGTACTACTGCCCCTCACTGCTGTAGGGCCTCCTGCCCTCTCTCACTCACCTTTTCCCTGTAGATACACTCCAGGCAGTGATCCTCGTCCTTCAGCATGTTGTCGAGGTGCTCCCTGCCAGCCTTCAGCTCCACTTCAAGAGGCACCATGCTCATGGCCAAGGAGAGCTGCAGGTGATTCTGGAGGGCCTTCTGGAGTGCTCCTTCCCTGTAACTCTGCAGGAACCGGCGGCAGATGTCCTGCTTGCAGAACTTGAGCTGCACTATGAGGTGTGGGTGGCTACAATGCACTTTAAGCATGTCCACCCCATTCATGCTGCCCGTTGAGTCTGGCAGGGAGAAGTGAGCACAGTCACTATCCAGGCATGACACAGACAACCCAGACCCACTCGCAGTCACCAGTAAGCTTGCAAAGGAGCAACTTTTGAACTCTCTGTGACAAAGTCCTCTGGGATGAAACACCCATATGTGAAACTGAGACGAAAGGATTCAATTTTTGTGGCCCTACCACCATCAGTTTTGGTGAAGCAGAGTCTGATAGAAGCTGCACGGTACCACAGTGCAGGGAATTATTCCAACACTGCTTATGAGGGGAGATTTCATGTGTGAGAGGCCATTTCCAGGACAGAAGTGGTTACACAAAACTGGCAGCTCAGAGAGGTTTTAGAGCTGAAAAGTGTAGAGTTCAGCTCAGTGCTCAGTTAGACACTGGTCTTTGGGACTGGAGTTCTGCGCAGTGATGAAGGTCCTGGAAAGACCTCCTATGCTTCCTCTCCACCCTGTGCCTAGAGGTAACTTCTGGGCTGGCTCTGTGCCTTCAACACATCTTACAAATGAAAAAGATAGCTCCAGCTGCAGGAATTAGGTTGCTTGAGACTGGGCCTTCACTTGTCAAGCTCTTCTGCAGAGAAAATTAATTCAGGATATACCTCAGAAAGGAGAAGCCAGGAATGTCCCCTCTGACACTAGTGCAGGAGGAGCACAAGTGACACGGACAGCAGATACTGTCCAGCCCTTCATTCTTCCTTCACCCAGCAAAATCTAATTTTGATTAGATGTGCATGTTGATCTGGTCTACCCAAGGAATTTATGCACTGTGATGGCAGCTGAAAGTGTGTTTTTTGCTCTTGTTTTACAGCAGAGGCCTGTGGGATGCTGTGCTGCCACTTCCAGACCAAATTAACCTCTTGGCCTGTTGCTGCACAGAGCTGCCAGCCCAGCCTGGCACTACATCAAGTATTCCTAAGCCATGTGTCATGGCACATTATTTAGATGTGCTTGGGGGCGAAGCCCAAGGTGAAGCAGGCTGGTGTGCTCCACATTACCCAGGACAAGTAACCTAGTATTTAAATGTGATCCAATAGGAGCTCTTTGTGGGGTTTAGAGTTCTGCGTGCACCAGAAAGTCTAGTTGTGACCACATGCACAACTCAGCCTCTAGGAACAGCATTTTAAGTCACTGTGGCTGACCAGACTTGTTCTTGTAACAGCTTCGCAGAATCACAGAACATTACGGATTCGAAGAGACCTTGAAAGATCATCTAGTCCAATCCCCCTCCCACAGCAGGATCACTTAGATCAAGTCATACAGGAAACATGTCCAGGAGGGTTTTAAACATCTCCAGAGAAAGAGAATCCACAACCTCCCCGGGCAGCCTGTTCCAGTGCTCTCTCATTCTCACTGTTCTGATCTGATCTGATATTGTTCTGGAACCTATGTTCCAGCTTACACCAATTGCTCCTTGTCCTATCAACTAGATGACACTGAGAAGAGCCTGGCTCCATCCTCCTGACACCCACCCTTCCAAAATTTCTAGACATTAATGAGGTCACCCCTCAGTCTCCTCCAAGCTAAAGAGACCCAGCTCCCTCAGCCTTTCCTTGTAAGGGAGGTGCTCCACCTCCTTCATCATCCTCATTGCCCTATGCTCAACTCTCTCCAGTAGTTCTGTGTCCTTGAACTGAGGGGCCCAGAACTGGACACAATATTCCAGATGCAGTCTCATCAGTGGAGGGGGAGAAGACCCTCTCTTGACCTGCCAACCACTGCCATTCTGATCCACCCCAGGATGCTGTTGGCCCTCTTGGCCACAAGAGCACACTGCTGGCTGATGGTCATCCTGCTGTCCACCACGACCCCCAGGTCTCTTTCTCCTACACTACTCTCCAACAGGTCAGTTGGAGAACAACCTGGGGTTGTTGTTGCCCAGATGCAAGACCCTTACCCTTGCTATATTTCATTACATTTCTCTCTGCTCAGCTCTGCAGCCTGTCCAGATCTCGCTGAATGGCAGCACAGTCTGCTGGGGTATTGGCAACACCACTCAGCTTTGTGTCATCAGCAAACTTGCTGACAGTGCACCCTAATCCCTCATCCAAGTCATCAATGAATAGATTGAACAGGACTGGTCCCAGCACCGACCCCTGGGGCACTCCACTAGATACAGGCCTCCAACTAGACCCTGTCCCATTGACCACTACTCTCTGGCTTCTATCCTGCAGCCAGTTCACGATCAACCTCCCCATCTGATCATCCAGACCACACTGCCTCAGTTTGGCTGTGAGGATGCTGTGGGAGTTTGTGTCAAATGCTTTAGTGAAGTCAAGCCAGACCATATCCACTGCTTTGCCATCATCTATCCACCTGGTCATGTCCTCATAAAAGGCTATCATGTTGGTCAAGCATGATTTCCCCTTGGTGAAGCCATGCCGTCTCCCCCTAATGACCCTCTTGTCCTTGATGTGCCTAGAGCCAGCATCAAGAATAAATTGTTCCATCACCTTTCCTGGGATGGAGGTGAGACTAACTGGTCTGTAGTTACCTGGATCCTCATTGGAGCTTACCCTTTTTGAAGACTGGAGTGACACTTGCTATCCTCCAGTCCCCACGCACCTCTCCTGATCCCCATAACTTACCAAAGATGATGGAGAGTGGCCTAGCAATGACTTCTGCTGTCTCCCTTAGCACTTGCAGGTGCATCCCATCAGGGCCCATGAACATCCAGTTTGCTTAATTGATCCCTAACCCAGTCCTCATCAACCAAGGCAAACTCCTCTTTTGTCCCACCTTCCTCTGCGGCCTCAGCCTCAACTATCTTTGGCCCCTTTACCTGCCAGTAACCTGTCCCATGGTATTTCCCCTAGCAATTGCTTGAAAAGGCCAAAGTTGGCCCTCCTGAAGTCCAGGGTTGTGATTCTGCTAGCTATTCTGTTCCTACCACACGGGATCCTGAACTCCAGCATCTCATGGTCACTGCAACCAAAGCTGGTGGATGGCTGGCTGAGTGGGTCTTCCAGCAAATATCTGAGTAGTTAAAATCCCCCATGAGAACCAGGCTGTAGCTGTGAGGCTGCTGTCAGCTGCCTGCAGAAAGCCTCATCAACTTGCTCATCTTGATACGGTGGCCTGTAATAGGCACCTATGACAGTGTCACCAATGCCAGCCTGCCCCTTAATCCGCACCCACAAACTCTCAACTTTCTCTCCATCCGCCCCTGAACAGAACCCAACACATTCCAGTTGGTCTTTCACATAAAGAGCTACTCCACCACCTTGCCTTGCTAACCTGTCTCTCTTGAAAAGGACATAGCCATCCATGGCCACATTCCAGTCCCACCATGCAAGCTGTCCCACCATGTCTCTGTAACTGCCACCAGATCATAATCACCTGACTGGACACAAATTTCTAACTCCTCCTGCTTATTTCTCATGCTGCGGGCATTGGTGTACAGCATTTCAGAGAGTGAGCTGAGTGTTCCGATTTCGCCCTAGGAAGGTAGGAGGCCTTGTGGTCTCCATCAAGACCAGCGTGTCTACCACTGGTAGCCTACTCAGCAATAATCCCATTCCCCCTTCAAATCTAGTTTAAAGCCCTCTGAGTGAGCCCTGCCAATTCCTGCCCCAGAACCCTTTTTCACTTCTGAGATAAACCTCTCCCATGTGTAACTGTCAGGTCTGGTGCCTTACAAAACTAGCCATTATCAAAGAACCCAAAGCCCTGTCTGTAGCACCAATCTCATAGCCAGGCATTTATGGACTGAATCCTTCTATTCCAGCCTGTGTCCTCACACAAAAATAGAAGTAATGAAGAGAATATAATTTGCACCCCAGTCATTCTTTGGGGTTTGTGAGTGTTGGTTCCTGAAACAGGGTTAAGAAGGCTGGGGAGGGAAAAGCTGCACAGAGATGGAAAGCTTTATGAATGAGTGACAAGAAAAGCCACCCTAAAAGAGAGGACTCTGCATTTCTCCATGGAACTCCAGGCAACTTCAGATCTCATGTTCTTTTTAGGTCTGAGTAAGTGTGGTAGGATTTAGTACTTTTGTGGGTTTTCCTTTGAGCAGATTCTGATTCCAGTGGCATAAAGCAGCTGTAAATCGAGCTGAACTGGACAACTATATCAGGCTTCCTGCTGCTTCCCATCTTTGGATAGAGCTGCAGGGTGAGCAGGCCTGGACTGGCTAAATCAGCTGACTTGGCTAGACTCATGACTGCCAGAAGAAAGCACACACTGGTTACACAAGCCCAGCCAAGCAGTATGGGCTCAGCTGTGTGACCAGGACAGCCACACTGGGTCAGTATGTGAAACTCTTCAAATTACTATGAAATCTTTAAAATCAGCTTCTCAATGCAGATGTCACATTTCTGTGGTGGTATAAAGACAGCAATCTGCTTTCACAGCAATTGCAACCCTTTCCCCTCATGGAAATGGGTTTAAACAAACATTCATAAAGAATGATAACTCACGAGACAGCTCAGGTTGCAAGGAAGCCCAGGAAGTCTCTAGCCCAACCTCCCACGCAAACCAGGGTCAGCTCTGAGGTCACACCCAGTTGCTCAGGGTTTTACCTGGTCCTGTCTTGAACACTTTCAAGGATGGAGAATACAGAGTTGCCCTGGACAACTGTTTGATTGTCCTCACAGGGAAAATGTTTGACCTTACACCTGGTGTCTACCTCTCATTTTAGTTTCTGCCTGTTGTCTCTCATTCCTTGTGTACCACCATGATGTTTGGTTCCATCTCCCCCAACCTGTAGGTACTGGCAGGCTGTTTGTGGGTCCCCAAAACCTTTTCTTCTCCAGGCTGAACAAATCCAGTACCTTCAGCCACAACTCACAGGACAAGTGTTCCAGCCCCCAGCCATCTTGATGGACCTCTCCTGAACTTGCTCCACTTTACTGTCTCTTCTAGTCAGCACCAGCTTTCCATGCCCGTGAGTATGACATTAAAGAAAGGCACGGTAGTGCCCGAAGAAGCTGAACAAGGTGACAAGCTATGAGAGAGGCCAGGTACCTGCTAACGCCAGCTTCAGCGCCTTGAACACATTTGGCTTCTTCTGGGAGCTTTCGTAGAGGGATGGCAGAACAATGGTCTTGCATGTGGACTGGAGGAAGAGGTAAGCGCTGCCAATCCAAGGAGTGGGGCTGCCTGCCATCTTCAGCACCCTACAAAATCACACAGGTGAGCTACGAGACCACAGGGAAAACAGCTCAAAGCCAGGTGAGTGCTCAGAGCAAACAGTCACAAGCACAATGGGATGATGGGGATTTACCCTTATTTCCCAGAAGAGGTGGTAATGATAAAGCAACTGTAAACTTTGAGAAGTTAGCTGTAAAGCATAGCAGGACACAGTGTCCTGAAGCTCACAAAGCTCTGCTTTCATTTTCCACTGGAGCCCTGAATGGATTCTTACAGTCCAAAGAGCAGTTTCAGTCCTTATGCCTGACTGCCCGGCCAAGATACATAGTTGGGGCCTTCCAGGGAGCACTCAGCAGTCTCAGTTCTAGCATATTCACAGCGACTGAATCCATACTGCAGGCAGAGGTGTTTTGCCCAAGGTCCTGGACTCCTGGGTGTCCTCATTAAAGGATCCATTACAAAGCCCAGGGCTCCTGTAGCAGGACACTTGGGGCTATCTCTCTGTGTTCCACACCAGATAGTTTATTATTCCTCTCCCACTATTCACCTCTTGCAGGAATGCTTCTGGAACACGGTGGATCCACGTCTCTGTTCTCACCATGCCTGTTCCTCATCAGCTGATGCAACACTTGCATCTACCGCAGCTGCACCCAGCCCTCCTCTCCAGGCAAAGATGAATCAAAACATCTATCAGGCTATGGATACTTGGAATGGGAAAGATTGGGCAATGCTAGACTGAGCTCACATCTGGAAAGCACCTACCTGACTGCCTAGTAGACGGCACGGCCACCCCTCCTTTCTGGTGTGTACACAAACGATTTGAGCATGCCTGGGAGCTGCTCACCACAATCCCCCCTCAAAGCTGCTCCTACAGTGAGTGGTTCTTGGAGCCTCCATCCCGTCATAGGGAATTTGGGGCTTTTGGCTCAGCCCCAGTCCCAAGTCCTGCCCCTTCTCACGAGTATTTGCTTCCACCTCTGTCACACTCGCCTACAGGCATACCTTCCTTCCTGCTTTCTGCCTGTGTCCTCAACCCCAGCAGCCTTCCCTCAGCTGCCTGACACTGTAACCAGCAGTCACCTCAGTGTTCCTCTCTTCAGATGGCCTTCAGATTGTGGCTGTGAAAGTATGTGGACCCCAGGGGGACCTCCCACGGACATGCTGTCCTCCAGGTGGTCGCTGCAGCGGGCCACATTTGCCATCCGTCAAAGCATGGCCAGCAGGGCACGGCGATGTAGGGCCCACCATGTCTCCTACTCCAGCATTCAACAGTGGCCAGAAAATGGGATATGACTCCCAGAACTTGGGATGAGGGCACCCAGCTCGCAGGAGGGGGATGACGGTAACCCGAGCAGCACCACTCAGTCCTCCATGGCTCTCCGTTTCTAACAGGTATCGCAGGGAACGGCTTCTCTTTCGTAGGGCAATAGCCGTGAGCAGCCGGAGCACCCCAAGCCCCGGCACCCTTCTCCTTCAGCCCAAGCGCCCCCAGCTTCCCCGGGAAGCCCACTGCGAGCCGCTGGATTACCCCGTCGCAGTCCCCGCCCAGTCCTGGGTACCCCCGGCAGCGGCTCCAGCGCAGCCTCTGCGCGGCCCCCTGTGCCGCGCCTAGCGCCGGGCCGTCCCGCTGAGCTCTGACCCCCACCCCCGGGCCAGCGTCGGGCCGCCCCTCACGGTCGTTACTGGCCAGCCCAGCCCCACCCCAGTCCCGTCCAGGGGCCGCCGTTACCTTCCGCCGCCGCCGCCCGGGCTCGGCGCCGCCACTTCCGCCTCTGCGCGACTGAGCCGGGCCGGGCCCTGGCACCGAGTGGGAGGGCGGCAGCGGGGCCTCCTTTGGGTTCCCAGAGCTGCCCCCGGGGTTGCTGGACAGCCCTCGCCCATCCCTGGGGGTCCAGCCGCGCTCCCCCCACCAGCGAGGGTGGGAACGAGCGTAGTTGGGGCAGGGAGGGCCGAGGAAGTTCTGCTCCTCCAGACAAACCCGCGGTGAGGGACCCTGAGCTGGTCTGGGGTTACTAGGGCGTGAGAGGGGTTCACTGCTGTGGCAGGAGGGCTGGGGTGGAGAAGAAAAGGTCCCACAAGAACCTGAGGCTGGATAGCAAGAGCAGATGGGTGGATGGAAGGATGGAAAGACCTCTGTGGCTCTGCTCAGTGCCATGGGGACAGTAGGTGAAGAAGTCTTGGGCTGGTCTTTATGGGCTCTTCAGCAACGATGAGGTGATGGTATCAACAGTGCTGCTGAATGGCATGGTCTGTACTGCAGTGGTACCTGGATGGTCTCCCACCTTGTTCTGAGCTAGGAAAAGGCTGTTAACCGCATGGACCTCTTCCAGTGAACGGGAATAGACAACAAGAAACCGTGAAGCAGTGTTTCCATGAGCAAAGCCAGGAGCTGCATTTGGGCCTCCGTCATGCAACTCTTCAGGTAGTGTTGGTCCTGCACTGGTATCCTCCTATGAGTAGAGCAGGGACAGCAGCTCCCCTTGTTCCCAGCTGGTCTGGACATGGGGCATTTATTGCCACATGTCAGTGGCCACCACTGTGACTTAGCAGGCGGTTTGTCCAAACTTCTCTATGCTTCACATCAAAAGAGAAAGTGTTACAGAGGATTTTCTGTACATTTGTAGATATTAGAGATAGGTGAATGTATGTAATGCTGCTTTACAACAGAAGTATTTTAACAACTAAAACTAATCCCATTGTTGGCAGAAAACATTAAATTGAAACAGACTCCTAATGGGTTTAATCCACATTTATGGGGTCAGATCTTGGAGATGGGGAGGGAGGGACAGGTAGCACCTCAAGCCCCACCTTCAGGGTCCCAAGTGTGGTGGTGCCAGCGCTTCTGGGAATGTGGTGTTGGCTTCTTGACAGTTTAAGCAACTTGTGAGCTCGTATTGAGGGTTAATGGGGTTAAATGAGCCTAAACATCCCTATAAGAAGCATAGACTCTTCTATAAGAAAGGAGCCTGAGCAGTGTTGTGTCCCAGACCAGGTGGTATCTACAGGGTGAGTTATAGTGGGGACTGTCACACATGGACATCCCATAAACACTTTCTCCTTGAAGCTTATCTATCCACTGTTAGAGCAAAGGAGTCAAAAAGGAAAAGGCAGCTGAGACCAGAGTTACCCTTCTGGTATCCTGTGCTCAGAGTGGCTTTTTGGAGAGCATCCCATGGGGACAAATCAAAATGTCTGGTGAGAAGGGCACAGTGTCTCAGCCCCATGGGCAGGCAAAGTGACTCTCAGCTTTTTTTTTTTTGGCATCTCCTCCTCTGCTCCTCCCTCTGGGGCACAGCCGGTGCCAGGAGAGGGAAGAGGAAGACAGGCTCAGCTCCCAGAGGTACGATGGCCCCTTCCCAGTTTGGTGGGGACTATGTGGGGCTGGAGGGCTGCTGGCAGGGTCTCCCTGCACTGCTTGGCTTGCAAGATGCATTGGAATTTGGGGCTGCTGGCTGCTTGCTCTGCTGCCTGCCCAGCTTCCTCAGGGCCTACTCTGCCTGGAGCTAATGAAACCCAGTGCAGCAGAGGGCTCCTCTGTCATGCGGTTAATGAAGCACAGAGATCCTCGATGGCAAACAAAGCCACCCCAAACCTGGCTCTCCTCAGCAGGGCAGACACCCGAGGTGGATCCAAGTTAACCTTCAGTATTTGCAGACCATGGGCTGTGCTCCTCACTGACGGGGCTCTCAGTCGCTTAAAATAACACTGATCCTTTTGCCTTCCTGCACTCAGGTCATGTTGTTTAAGCTTTTCCACAGCTACAAGTGCTAGATTCAAAATCCTTTTAATGTATCTCCAAGGGCTTGGGCTTTAAGGAAAACTATAATGAAACTGGAAGGAGCCAAACACGTGGTTTTTTGTGGGGCAAAGAGCAGTTTAGCACTTTGGCAAACGTCTGTTAAAGATGGCCTTAAAAGCAGCTAAAAGGAGAGTTGGGAGCCTCAAGGTGATCGTTGGAGATGACAAAAGATCTCGCAGGTTCCCAGAAAGGAAGCAGGAGGGTATCACCCAGAAGTGGGTGGAAGGAGGGGTGGGTGGAAGGAGGGGTGGCACTGACATGATGGTAGATAATGTAGCTGTGCTGCCATCACCACCCCAAGCCCCAGCTAATGACTCACACTTCACAGCAGCGTCTTCCAGAATAGTGTGCACTCGTGTTCCTCTCAGCATTGCACCTTTTATATTGCTGCTCTGTACCTGCCTCATGGTTTCCAGCTCTTTCCCTCCTTCCAGGATATCTAGAGGCACAGGTTTTTGTTTAAATGAAACACCGAGATAACGCTGCAAGGCTGCAAGGCCTTGGGCTTCGCAAGCAAGGGGATGTGTCTTGAAATTCTAAGTGACGATTTGAGGCTTGGCCCACTCTCTTTTGCCCTAGGAAGGCAATTATTTGCATTTAAAAATACCTCCATTGTGTAGGAGAGGGTTGAAAAACACCTCTAACATCAGTGGTTTTGTTTGTGCAGGCATCTAGAATATGGATAGAAAGCATTTTGAGAGATGATAAATAATTAGGTGATAGTTTGAGCTTCTCCCCCCTGCCTCAGCTCCAAAGCAATCTGACATCTTTAACTCAGGAAAAGTATGGTCAAGGTTCTTAGGATTAATTTTAAAAAATGGGCACAGCTGCTGGCCAACAGACTTTGCTCCTTTGTTCCATTTCAAATTTCACTGAAACTTCAAGCTTTAAAAAAACAAAGAATTGACCTCCTCTGCGATCCAGTTGCATTGGTTTCGTTTGTTAAGTAACTTGTTCTGTTTGTGTGTGTTGGTTCTGAACAGAGATCGTGGAGGACTGATTGCAGTTTGGGAAGTTTTTCCCATTTTTAAAGCTGACTGAGTCTGCAAAATGCCTGCTCCAGCTCCAGAGCTGTGGAACTACATCCCAGAAGAAATCCTCATCCAAATTTTCCATTATCTCTCTCTTCAAGACAGATACTCAGTCTTCCAGGTGTGCAAGCAGTGGGCTGCAGCTGTTTCTTCGAGCTCTGTGTGGCATTTCACAGAGATCAGGTAAGAATCAGAGGATCAATTAGGTTGGAAAAGACATTTGGGATTTGAGTCCAACCAGGAGGGGAGTGGGTTTCCCAAATCCAGTCCTCTCTGCAGGCAGAACTACATTGTCATGTCTTCTGTGCCTGTTGACAACTCTGCTCTGCTGGGCTATTGGTCGTGATGCTTATGGGGTATGATCTTACAGCAGTAGTGTCTGCCTGTAGGGTAGAAAAAATTGTTATATGCTGGAGGCATTTAATTGCTGCTTCTGATTTGAGTTTTCCAGGACATACTTTATTGTTAGTGGCTGTCTCTTGCCGTTTTCAAGTGGCAATTTACAGCAGTGTACTAATTAGTGAACTTCACTGTGACGTTTCAGAGAATTGTAGAATCATTAGGGATTTGAAACGACCTCGAAAGATCATCTAGTCCAATCCCCCTGCCACAGCAGGACCACCTAGACCAAGTCACACAGGAACACATCCAGGTGGGCCTTGAACATCTCCAGTGAAGGAGACTCCACAACCTCCCTGGGCAGCCTGTTCCAGTGCTCCATCACCCTCACTGTGAAGAAGTTCCTTCTCATACTTATGTGGAACCTCCTATGTTCTAGCCTACACCAGTTGCTCCTTGTCCTATCACTGGATGACACTGAGAAGAGCCTGGCTCCATCCTCCTGACACCCACCCTTCAAATATTTGTAGACATTAATGAGGTCACCCCTCAGTCTCCTCTAAGCTAAAGACACCCAGCTCCCTCAGACTCTCCTCATAAGGGAGGTGCTCCACCTCCTTCATCATCCTCGTTGCCCTACGCTGGACTCCCTCCAGCAGCTCCACTTCCCTCTTGAACTGAGGGGCCCAGAACTGGACACAATACTCTAGATGTGGTCTCACCAGGGCAGAGTAGAGGGGGAGAAGTACCTCTCTTGATCTGCTAACCACCCCCTTTCTGATCCACCCCAGGATGCTGTTGCCCTTCTTGGCCAGAAGAGCACACTGCTGGCTCATAGTCGCCTTGCTGTCCACCAGGACCACCAGGTCCCTTTCTCCTAAACTACTCTGCAACATCTCAGTCTCCAGCTTATACTGGTACCTGGCGTTGTTCTTGCCCAGATGCAAGACTCTACCCTTACCCTTGTTATACTTCATTAGATTTCTCCCTGCGCAGCTCTCCAGCCCGTCCAGGTCTTGCTGAATGGCAGTAGTCTGCCTGGGGTATTGGCAATACCACCCAGCTTTGTGTCATCAGCAAGCTTGCTGACAGTGCACCCTAATCCCTCATCCAAATCATCAATGAGTAGATTGAACAGGACTGGTCCCAGCACCGACCCCTGGGGCACTCCACTAGATACAGGCCTCCAACTAGACCCTGTCCCATTGACCACTACTCTATGACTTCTATCCTGCAGCCAGTTTACAATCCACCTTACTACCCAATCATCTACCCCACTACCCCATCACTGCCTCAGTTTGGCTGTGAGGATGCTGTGGGAGACTGTGTCAAATGCCTTACTCAAATCGAGATAGACTACAATTACTCCCCCAATGGGTCTTTATGGGAGCTGATCTCACCTCCTGAGTCCTTCAAGCCTCCTTGCAGGCCAAATTTCTCCAGGCTTCAAGTGTGAAGAAACATCTGGGGAATCTGTTGATGAAATCCTAGTAGAGGCGAGTGTGTGCCCTGTGCTTGCTCAGCTCCACATTCACAGTGACTGAGAGTTTGTTTCCCCTTCCAGCTGTGGTTCAGAAGATGAGGAGGACATACTGCAGAACCTGCTCCAGTTCCTCAGCCAAATCAAACACCTGAAGATTGTGCTTGATCAGTCCAAGGAGGTCAACCGGAAGAAAGTGACCCGCATCTTGGATGTGCTGGCAAAAGAGAACCCCAGGCTGCAGCAGCTGTGCATTGTGTGCTGCGGGGAGAACCCCTACTTCTACTCCGGCCAGGACATCCTACAGAGCATACGAAACTTATGCGATCCTAGAAACCGGATAGATCTTCAGCACATTGACCTTCGGAAAATGCCCTTTACTCTAGATGGGGAGCTTGTGGAGCTCTTGGCTACCACCAACCCAAACTTACAGAGTTTGTTCATCAGCAACCGCACCCTGGTCTGCAATGTGACACCAGACACTATTAGAAAAGTTCTCAGAGTGTGTCCCAGACTCTCAGCCTTGGGGGTTTATTATGCCAGTTTGTCTGATGAGGTATTTCAGGAGCTGCTCAACCCTGAAAGAGCAGCTTTCATCCACTTAGACATTTTCTGTGAGCGCCTTGACAAATATATTCCAGTCATCTCAGAAGAGCTCTGGGCTGCTGTAAGTCAAAAGCACCCTCAGCTCTGTGTAGACCTAGAGTTTGATCATACGGTCCCTGCCTGCAAGATACCACAGATTCTAAAGCTGAACATACCCGTGAGCACACTGCAACTCAACACCTTTAATTACATGGTAAATCAGATCAGGTTTGTCACCCACAGCTACAACAGGACTTTGAAGAAGCTGACACTGCAAACCACATCCTCAGAGGATTTAAATTCCTCTCTGATAGATCTGGCCAGGCAGTGCAGAAGTCTACTGGAGATCCACTGCTACTGTGTGGTCAGCCAGGAGGTGGTGGAAGCGTTCCTTACACACTGCCGCAGCCTGAGACTCTACACTCTGAAGGTCACCAAGGAACGGCACCCCTGGAAACCAGTGAGAGTTTGGTGACCAGCTTCCTACAGTGGGGGTGCTGCAAGAGAATGGGGAGCAGAGATTTGGGGCCATGAGGAAAATGCTGCAAAGTGCCCTGTGCACAGACTGAGAACGTGCTGTTTCACCAATGTGATGCTCACCTGTTCTGCAGACCAAGCATTTACACTCAAATGTGATAGAGAAAGGGTTCTATAGAGAAAGCTAATTGCTCTCTCCCCTTTTTTTATTTACAGGGTTGTGTAGGACACATCTTTTTTTCCTTCTCTGTTTCTTTACTTCTCAGCAATGCTCGGATTAGCCTTCACAGGATTTTTTTCTGAGGACCTCAGTGAAACTTAATTTATATTTTACAGTTTCAGAGAATCTCAAACACATTGTTTCAGCCACCCAACAACTACTTATTTGTGGAAGTAACAGCTTCTGCCTGGTGAGGCCCTCGGCCACAATGATCCAGTAAGCTACACCAACAAAATGTGGTCATCTGATGGAAAATCCATTCTAACAAACTTGATAATTCCTCTTTCGGCATTCCAGTGCCAGTGAGCTCAGCTGTCAGGTAACTTCCAGCTTGTGGGGAGGTGAATTATGTTAGAAAACGTGAACAGGAGTAAAAATAGCACTAACGAAAAACATTCACAAGGTGAATTCACGAGGCCTGCAAATACCTTGTATTTCTTTTGCTCAGGAACATAGCTTTCTGGGTTAGAATTTTAATTCCTGTTGCAAAGGTCCTTGCTATTTACTGCACTGCTAGTGTTTCTTAGGAGATGTAGGGTGGTGACAGCTTGTGCATCTGATAGGTGCATTCCCCTGTGAGTTACCTTGCCTGTGCTCTAGGGTGTGTGGTGGTCTGGTGAACCTTGTTTGAAGAGCAGTTTCTGAGTTGAGATGACCCTGGCATAAAGTCCACTGTGAGCACAGATTTAGAGCTCTCTAAAGCATTTATAATAATAATAATAAAGCAGCATATTGTCCTCTTGATTCAATGTGTAGCTCTCCATCCCCTTCTCTTCACACCAAGAGCCAAATAATCCCTTAATAAACAACAGCATGTGCTTACAGGTTTGACTTCCAAGCTTTGCCAAAGATGTGCAGCTCTGTCCAGCCCTTGCCCATCTGTTTGGGATAAGAAAATTCTAAAATAGCAGCTTGGGTGCCCTCACAAGCCAGGCAGTGCTGTGCCTGGGCGTCCTGCGGGCTCTCGGCAGGTGGGTTCGCCCCAGTGAGTTGTGCCTGTTTGCAGCTCCAGGTGCGCACAGCACGTGTTCCCTTTGCATGACGCTGCGTGTTTATTCACTGCTCTGCGAGATCGGCTGTGGTGCACTTTCATTCTATGTATTGTTCTCTCAGGCTGGTGATGCCAGCGCATTGTGCTGAGTTTTTAAGAGTGTGAGCAGCACTGCTGATGTGACTCCCCGGGAGCCACTTTCCACTGGTCCCAGGATAAAAATTCAGCAGCTCATTCCATGCTGGGAGCAGGCGCTCCCAGAGTGATGGGATTAGCGTAGCTGGGGCACTGGAAAACTATGCAGGATTCCCCCAGCTCACTGGTGATGGATACGTACTCCAGCAATGTGCCAGCCTTCCTAACCAAACTCTGGACACTTGTGGAAGATCCGGAAACGAACCATCTCATCTGCTGGAGTGCTGTAAGTACAGGGAATGTCGGGTGCAAGGGCTAAGGGCTGTATCACATCAGCTGCCATGGCTGTATGAGGACCAGCTGGGGGGTGACAGGTCTGAGAGGTCATGAAAGGACCCTTTGGGTAGACTTTGAAACATTTATCTGTGAAATCGTGGCTTTTCTGGCTGCAGCAGGAACCACTGGGTTGGGAATATTTTAGTAGCACTTACACACATAACTTGAAGCATCTTTAAGGATCTCATATTGACTCTGAAAATCCTGACTCTCAGAGGTTTCTCACCTTGCTTCAATCTGTGCTTCCCTAATGTTTTCTAGGAAAAGCCCATAACAATCTCTTAAATGATGTGGAGGTGCAGAGCCCTTAAAAAAATGATGCCATTTGTCTTCAGCAAGGAGTTATCAGAGAAGTTCTTTGCATAAACTTCTCCAAGAATCTATAATGAAAGTAGATTTAAAGGGGAAAAACATCTAAAGGTGCCTTTCTGTTGCGCATGTGTGTGTGTGAACAGACTTTAAATTCAAAACCTGAGGTGGGGTTGGAGTTGCATTGCTGCCCAAGGCTGCTTTCTGGTGTTGGTATTGCATGGCCGTACCTCTGAGAACCACCAAATTCTAGTGTCCTGTGTCTTAAATAAGGACTTTGAAGCCAGGAAGGATTTTCTGTCTCGTGTGAACAGCTCCCTCAGTGTTGCAAGGTTGTTATTTGTGACTGCCCAGTACTTTTCTCTGGTTTCCTGCAACATAACAGGCTACAGCTACACCCTTGGGAGCTTCTCATAGGGCTTTCAGGTGTCCAGGCTTCCCATGTTGCATGTTTTTTGTTTCCCATGTTCTGTCCCTCTGTGTTGATTGAGCTGAGAAATTGTGTGTTAGCAGAAACCTCAGGAAAATAGGACCCATAAGGACCTATGAACTGTTTCTCAATGTGAAGAACAGATGGAGGGGGAACCTGGTAATAGTTTCTATCTGTGCTGAAGGTAGTGTAAGGTGGAAAGCCAAAGCTGCTGTCTGTGACCATGGCAGATTGGACAAAAAGTGATTAGTTTTTTAAACAGGAGATGCAGGTGGTTAGTTAGAAATAGGAAATTCCTGGAGTAGCCTGCCCAGGCAGGGCATGGGTCATCTGTCATCATGGTTCTGTCAAAAAGCAGCTAAGCATCTGTCAGGACTGCCACGCTGCTGCAGACTGACTTCAGCTTTAGACATAGAAGTGTCTCTCAGCTTGTGCTCCCGTGACATTCCCACAAGCTGTTGTGTGGGATCAAGCTGGCATATGCTCAGTTCTTTAGGCAGCACACAGTGAAGTCAAAAGTCTCATGTTTGTAGGACCCCAGTTTGGTGTGCCAGCTTCTGAGGACATTGCAGCCCTGAATTCAAAGGAATAACCTCATGGGAGAGGCCATAAGGACATGTTCAGGTGCATGAAACCCTCATGTTCCTCACATTACATCAGCCTGCCCAGCCTGGGGACCACAGCTGTGTCTCAGAGAATGAGTAGGCAGGATAGACCAGCTCTGTCTCCAGCATAGCCCCAGTAGTGCTGGGAAACCCTGATCCCTGCTGTTGTATCTGCAGGTTCAATCTGGGAGGCTCATTTCAGCTTACAGATCATTAGTGAATCTCTTAATCACTTGACCAGCCTTTGCTTCTGCTGCATTGAGTGAAGAACAACAGCAAACACTGGTGACAGTCAAAGACAGCCATGAAATAGTCACATTCAGGCTACAGTTACACTCCAGCGCATCCTCAAGCGCTGAACTTTTTTCTACTATTTAGGACACGTTATCCTTCTCTGTCCCAAACCACCAGGCAGTAAGCCCCAGCTCACTCACTACTTGACTGCTGCTGACAGCACTGAAGGCAATGGGAGGGTGGCTCTGCTGATCTCCAAGCCGTCCCTGGCCACACTGCACAAACCCTGGTGTGGCCCTTGCTAGCTATGCCTTGCAGCCAAGTTGGTGAATCCCTAATACCTGCTTATGTCTTTGTCCTAGCTCTCTTTATCTCTGGAGTCTCCTGCTCTAGAGATATTCCAAACCCACCTGGAATGGTGGAGTTAGAAATCTATGTCCAGTCAGGCGATTATGATTTGGTAGCAAGTACGGAGACCCGATGGGACAGCTCGCATGACTGGAATGTGGTCATGGACAGCTATGTCCT
The DNA here is from genome assembly GCA_013400115.1 of Rhinopomastus cyanomelas. NCBI lineage: Eukaryota > Metazoa > Chordata > Aves > Bucerotiformes > Rhinopomastidae > Rhinopomastus > Rhinopomastus cyanomelas. The sequence continues at coordinate 244,365 of VXBP01000499.1, read as the reverse complement.
TTTTAGGAGGGACAGATCAGCAAGGCAGGGTGGAGGAGTTGCTCTCTACGTGAGAGAGCAATAGGAATGTATTCGGTTCTGTCCAGGGACAGGAGAGGAGACAGTTGAGAGTTTGTGGGTATGCATTAAGGGGCAGGCTGGCATGGGTGACACTGTCATGGATGTTTATTACAGACCACCAGATCAGAATGAGGAAGTTGATGAGGTCTTCTACAGGCAGTTGACAGCAGCCTCACAGCTACAGGCCTTGGTTCTCATGGGGGATTTTAACTACCCAGATATTTGCTGGAAGACCCACTCAGCCAGCCACCCACAGTCCAGGAGGTTCCTTCAGTGCATTGCTGAAAATTTCCTGATGCAAATGGTAGAAGAGCCCACTAGAAGAGGAGCACTGTTGGATCTTGTACTCACCAACAAGGCGGGTCTGGTTGAAGCAGTGAAGGTTGAGGGCAGCCTTGGGTGCAGTGACCATGAGATGGTGGAGTTCAGGGTCTCATGTGGTGGTAACAGAATACCTGGCAGAATCACAACCCTGGACTTCAGGAGGGCCAACTTTGGCCTTTTCAAGCAATTGCTAGAGAAAATCCCATGGGACAGGATACTGGCAGGTAAAGGAGCTCAGGGTAGCTGGTTAGCATTCAAAGACCACTTCTTTGAAGCACAAGAAAAGAGCTTTCCAACAGTAAGGAAGTCAAGGAAGGTAGCCAGAAGACTTGTGTGGTTAAACAGGGAGCTGCTGGGCAAACTGAAGAAGAAGAAAGTCTGTAGGTCATGGAAGAAAGGGGTGGCCACTTGGGGTGATTATAAGGCTGTGGTGAGAGAATGTAGGGATGCAACTAGGAAAGCCAAGGCCTCCTTGGAATTAAACCTTGCAAGAGAGGTTGAGGGCAACAAAAAGGGCTTCTTCAAATACATAGCAGATAAAACTAAAACTAGAGGCAACGTAGGCCCCCTGCTGAATGAGGTGGGTGCCCTGGAGACAGAGGATACAGGGAAAGCAGAGATACTGAACACCTTCTTTGCCTCTGTCTATACTTCTGGGGGCTGTCTTGATATCAAGCCCCAGAATGCTGAGGCTCCAGAAGAAGTCGAGGCAAGAGAGGAGCCTGCCTTGGTTGATGAGGACTGGGTTAGGGATAAGTTGAGCAAACTGGATGTACATAAATCCCTGGGCCCAGATGGGATGCACCCACACATGCTAAGGCAGATGGCAGAAGTCCTTGCTAAGCCACTCTCCATCATCTTTGGTAAGTCATGCGGATCAGGAGAGGTACCTAGAGACTGGAGGATAGCAAATGTCACTCCAATCTTCAAAAAGGGTAAGAAGGAGGACCCAAGTAACTACAGTCCGGTCAGCCTCACCTCCATCCCAGGAAAGGTGATGGAACAATTTGTTCTAGAGGCTATTTCCAGGCACATCAAGGACAGAAGGGTCATTAGGGACAGTCAGCATGGCTTTACAAAGGGAAAGTCATGCTTAACCAACCTGATAGCCTTTTATGAGGGAATAACCAGGTGGATGGATGATGGCAGAGCGGTGGATGTCGTCTATCTCGACTTGAGTAAGGCATTTGATACAGTCTCCCACAGCATCCTCGCAGCCAAACCGAGGCAGTGTGGTCTAGAGATTCAGGTAGTGAGGTGGATCGTGAACTGTCTACAGGATAGAAGTCAGAGAGTAGTGGTCAATGGGACAGCGTCTGGTTGGAGGTCTATATCTAGTGGAGTCAGTACTGGGACCAGTCCTGTTGATNAGCTGGGTCTCTTTAGCTAGGAGGAGACTGAGGGGTGACCTCATTTGAAGGGTGAGTGTCAGGAGGATGGAACCAGGCTCTTCTCAATGTCATGTAGTGATAGGACGAGGGGCAATGGTTGTAAGCTGGAACATAGGAGGTTCCACATAAATATGAGAAGGAACTTCTTCCCAGTGAGGGTGACGGAGCACTGGAACAGGCTGCCCAGGGAGGTTGTGGAGTCTCCCTCACTGGAGATGTTCAAGGCCCACCTGGATGTGTTCCTGTGTGACTTGGTCTAGGTGGTCCTGCTGTGGCAGTGGGATTGGACTAGATGATCTTTCGAGGTTCCTTCCAATCCCTAATGATTCCATGTGTTCCTGTGGGATTTGTTGTAGGAGAATCTGCTCTGCAGGGGAGTTGGACTGGATCATCCTCAAAGATCCTCTCTAACCCTCTACCATTCTATGGTGATCTTGGCTGTCTCTTCACAAAGCTTTGGACACCTTGGGCTGCGCACTTGGTGGTTCTTTATGTAGCCTTTGGCAGCTCTTTGTCTTTCTGTGAGCCCCTAGAAGATGCCATTGTCTGCACATTGATAAAAAATGCCCTTTATGCCCCAAACTCCATGTCTGAACTAACAGTTCTTCAAATCCTCAGTGCTTTCCCCCCATCCAGAGCAGAAATAGGATTTAAGGTGGCCTCCTGTCACCATATCCCAGAGTATCTCATCCATTGAGGTTGGAGATGTAGGAAAAAACATTGCTTCTTTGTCTTGTTTACAGATGAAAATTAATTGCTGACTTTTTCCAGTCCCTCCTAAAGGTGATTCAGACTGTGGTTTGCAAAGATTTGAGGCAGCTCTGAGGTGTTGTGTTTCACGGGCACTCTGCCAGCAGGTAGAAGCCTGTGGATTGCTGTGCATCTGTCTCTGCCAGCATCCCAGGCAGTTTGCCTTGTTTTGAAGTCCTGGATCCTGACAAGGCAGCCTCAGAAACGGATGTTTTATCTGGTTAACAAGCCTGTTACTGGCTTGGACTCTCAAGCATGACTGTCAGCATTTTCTGTGGTTGCCTTTGTGGAGCTTCTGGCTCAGCGTGGTGTCTCCACGGACAATTTGCTTTCTTGCCTTGTTGTGTTCCTTGTGTCGTGTGTCCAGGACTGCCATGCTGTGGATCAGATGGGGCAAAGCTGGACATCTACAAGGGGTTCTAATGGCAATCTCCACTTTCCAAGACCTTTTTTAGGCACCGGAGTCTTTCTTGGAGAGGCACACCGGGGTGGTTGGTCACAAAACTACCAGCTCTTTGTGTGTGTAAACATCTTCATCCAAAGCTCTGAACTGAGCAGTGACAAAGCTTAGTAGAAAAAGATCAAAACTGTGGTCACGCAGGACTTGGCTGTACCAGAACTAAAAGGAGAACATCCAGCAGTGAAAGCTGTTTTCCTCAGCTTCAAGGTGACAACTTGGAGCTCATTACTTACCCTGCTGTAGGACTCAAGGGAGACTCCTCCTCCTGGTCACCTCTTATGGTCAGAGATCTCCTCTGACTTGACCTTTGTCCTTGTTTCCTTTGCAGAATGGCACCAGCTTCCACGTGTTCGACCAGGGCCGCTTTGCTAAGGAGGTGCTGCCCAAGTATTTCAAACACAACAACATGGCCAGCTTTGTCCGGCAGCTCAACATGTGTGAGTTCAACCTAGAGATCCTCAGCCATGCAGCTCCTACGGATGTGGGGCAGGGGTGGGATGGGAGACATGGGAGAGAGCTGTGGATAGGGCAGCTGAGATCTCACATACACTCATTACTGATTTGGTTTTTATTGATTGAGACAACATTGATTTTGTCACAGAGGACCTGCCTCAGATACCAGGGAAGCCATTTCTTTGTGCTGACTGTAGAGTCCAGCATGAACCTTCTGCTAGATTAGATCTAAGCTAAGAAATTTCAGCTACCAGGTTTTCTGCTTCTCTTACATCAGTTTGCCAACTTGTTACTGTTTCTTGTCCATTATATTCTACTTGGGGCTTTTTGCGGCAGCCTGATACCATGACACCTCCCTCAGAACCTGCTTCTTTTGAAGGCAACATATCCAGAACTTCCTGTTTTCTCATCCTATTACTGAATAAATTACAGAGCATACTTTTCCGTGCAAACGTTGCCTTGTTGGTTGCACATTTCCACCCCTCAGAGCAGGTCTGTGTGCAGTTTTCAACCCCATCAGGCTGCGCCTGTGTTTATTATGGTTGTTTCTGATAGCTTTTGGGAAGTTCTTCAATAACTAAGTCAAGAAGTTCCTCAGTGAAGTTTTCACTGTGCTATTTCACAGTAGTCCTATTGCAATTTTGTTAGGCCACTGTTTAGATACAGCTTGGAAACCCGCCTAGGACTTCTCAGAAGTGTCCAAAGTGGATTTCCAAAAGTGCAGGAGGCTTTTTTTTTTCTCCAAAAGTGACACCTGGTGCTGCTCCCTGCCTTTGGAAAACCTTCCTTGAATCTTTTCGGCTTGCAAATCAAACCAGAGATTTTGTGAGGAAGGATGTTGCAGCTCCTTGCAGACAGACCCACATGCCCGTGGTGAGGCTTCCACAGCCTGGGCCAGCAGCTGTAGGGTGTCCTGAAGGATCCATGGGGCTCTCCCTGGCACTGGGTTTCTTATAGGTATGGTCCAAAAATGTGCCCAGCCATGGGGATGGGGCACTGCTATGCCTTGAGCACCAGAGCAGCTCAAAAAGCGGGGAAAATAAACTCCAAAGTGATGGAGGTGGGAGGTGAGGAGGAGGAGCTGGGTCTGTTTGCCTTTCACGTGTATCTTCTCTACATAGATGGCTTCAGGAAGGTTGTAAACATCGAGCAGGGGGGTCTCGTCAAGCCTGAGCGGGATGACACTGAGTTCCAGCACCTCTGCTTCTTGCAGGGCCATGAGCATCTCCTGGAACACATCAAGAGGAAGGTGAGCAGGCCCCTCCGTTCCAGTTTCTGTCCTCTCCATATCCATGTATGGTTGCGACAGAGGTCCTCAGTGTGCGAGGCTTGGCTTTCATCTAGCTTTGTCTGTGAGTTTATGCTCTATCACTATCACAAGACCTTGGTGTGGTGCTGCATGGCCAGGCTTGCATCACCCCACTCTGCTTTGGAACTGTCACCCGCTTCTCTGGGTAAGCTCGGCGTAACCCCTGTGCAATCAATCTCCTAACAGTCATCTGTTGCTAGAGAAGAGAAAACCTGTTCCTGCTCTCTACTCTCTTTTAAACTCCTGTTGGGCTGTTCTCTTATGGAATTATTCTTGCTACTTCACAGCATCACAAACCATCAGGAATTGGAAGGGACCTTTAAAAATCATCTAGTCCAATCCCCCTGCCAGAGCAGGATCATCTAGACCAAGTCACACAGGAACATGTCCAGGCAGGTTTTAAATGTCGCCAGAGAAGGAGACTCCACAACCTCCCTGGGCAGCCTGTTCCAGTGCTCCGTCACCTTCACTGTGAAGAAGTTCCTTCTCACTTTCATTTGTTCCAGCTTACACCCATTGCTCCTTGTCCTATCACTGGATGACACTGAGAAGAGCCTGGCTCCATCCTCCTGACACCCACTCATCACATATTTATAAACATTAATGAGGTCACCACTCAGTCTCCTCCAAGCTAAAGACACCCAGCTCCCTCAGCCTTTCCTCATCAGGGAGGTGTTCTACTTCCTTTGTCATCCTTGTTGCTCTGCACTGGACTCTCTCAAGCAGCTCCGTGTCCTTCTTGAACTGAGGGGCCCAGAAATGGACACAATATTCCAGATGCGGTCTCAGCCTTCTGGAAATCCAAGCATACTGTATCAGTTCGCTGTGTTACCTCAGGGCAATCTCATGGCAACACGACGTGGGACTGGGTCTCTCTGCACTTAAAGTACAAAGGTTTAACCACATGACTTAGTTCAATTCCTACCTGGTCCTCAAAGTAGCTTTTCATGTTTAGTTTTTAATTTTTCCCCCAAGCTGACTTGAAATAAGTCCCCAAGCTGGAAGAGAGCGTTCTGTTCCCTTTACACCATCTGTACAAAAGTGTTTGTCCTGCCCTTCCCCCTGTCGCTTTAGCCCTCACAGTAACACCCACGGGATAGCTCAGACTTGTGCACGTCGCCTCTCCTAGTATTTCACATCTGGCTGGTGGACGTTCCACATCTGCGGCACAGCAGTGACTGGCTGTCCATGGCCCTTCTTGTGCTGGTAACAGTCACCTTGGATTTTATTTCCTCAGGTGTCAGTAGTGAAAAGTGAGGAAACCAAGATGCGGCAGGAGGACCTCAGCAGGTTGCTATACGAGGTACAGATACTGAGAAGTCAGCAGGAGAACATGGAGTGTCAAGTGCAGGACATGAAGCAGTGAGTTGAATCCTCCTCAGGCTGCTCCTTTCAGACGTTAATTTCTCTAAACCTGGGGGAATGTTGGGTTCTTCTCACTCCCAGGGAGCACATGTTGAGCCTGCCATTAATCATAGGTCTCAGATCTTCTGAGGCAATAACACGTGGGATTTCTTTGCAGACCCATTGAGCTACAAAATAGGAATCCATGCTCAGCCCCTCTACATTCTGTGCAAAATAAGCTCCTCATCCCTTAATGATGAGGAAAGCACAGAGGATGCCATGTAGGAATTGTGTTCATGATCTAGGAGCTTAACCCAGACGCCTGGATTGCTCCAGATAGCAATTGCAGTAAAGCTGTAACTCTTCCTCACACATAGAAGACTCCGTGAGGGCTGTATCGTTTGACATGGCTCTTGTGATGCTTCCTGAAAACGCTCTCCGAGAGTCTGGGTTTTTCAGTCAGCCATGGTCACTAAGAGTTCAGTGGATGGGGACAGTTTTACACATTATGGACTTGGAGAGGCTTTGATTTGCCTCCAGAATTTTAACCCTTACAGAGAACTTGATTTTAAAAAAGCATCTGACTAATCAACACCCAAACCTTCTGTTATAATGAAAGCTGGTGTTCATGCATCAGCAGATGTCACTGGCCTTGAGACAACACCGCAAACTCTGAAATTTCTTTCCAGCCCAATGGAATAAATATTTGTTTTGAGAGTTTCCAGGCTCATTCCAATATTGCTGATTTGGCCTCGCTTTTCGTTCGTTCTCCCTTTTGACCTGCTTGTTCCCTTCCTCCATCTGGCAAAAAGCAAAATTGCATTCAACTGATTAAAAATAAACCCACAATTTTTATAAAGCAGAAAATAACTACGTTCTGTGCAACTACACGGACAAGTGTCTGCAGGATGGAATCGCTAATCAAATCAGTAGAGTCCTCCTAGCTCAAGCCTCTCAAAGGCAAGAAACATCCCTTTAGCAGCTCCAGTCAGCCCGCAACGTGTTTTTGGACAGGTTTATGAGGTTTCAGCGGGCAGAATCCACGGGGTCTCTCTCCATGGGATCCCCATTATCCCCCATGTCCCCCCATTACTCTCACCTGTACATGTTGGAGTCTCTTCACTTATTTTTCCTCCTTGCTTTGATCTGTAGCTCCTCTGAGGTGAAGGAAGCCCAAGGAAAGTGATTATGTGGCCACATTTGGGAATCCTGAATAGGGCCAATCATCACAAGAGCTCCCAAGAGAGACAGACTTTGCCCAGTTGGGTTTACCAGGGGCTGTTGAAGGTTTCTGTGCTCATAGAAAGTTTCTGTTTCGCTTTCAGGCAAAACGAAGTTCTTTGGCGGGAGGTTGTTTCTCTCCGTCAGAACCACTTGCAGCAACAGAAAATAATCAACAAGGTAGGGGCTGATAAACTCACTGCATGGTGTATGTCCTCCTCTGATCTTTTCTCTTGTCTCACACTCTTCTCTGCACTTGGATATCTCAGTGTGTTTATTTTCCCTCTTCTGTGATGCTTTTAAGTGTCCTGTGGGCAGTGGTTGTTAGCAAAGCATTAGTTATGCCCTCGAGCAAAAGGTTTTAATTTCCCTGGCAATCCTTGCTGCCAGGCTAGAAGCCATTTTTCTGCCTGAGCAAGAGAACATAACTGACTCATTGCCCTGTTTGTTTGGTTGTACCAACACTTTTGGCCTTCCCAAATCTTTCCTTGTACACAAGAGGAGCTGCAGGCGGTGGAACCAGCTGGCCATTCCCCAGTGGGAACCTCCAGCAACTGGTATGTTTTCTAGTGTTACTGGTGTAGATGAGAGATTAACCTTTTAGGCTGAAGGAGTACCATGGATCCATCTCCCATAGTCTGCTGTGACCAGTACTAGGAAGGGCTTCTCCAGTGATTCCCAGATAGTGCTGATATGACCAAGCACATCATGTTTCCCAGATCCACCCTGAAAGCCCAGTTCTTGCCCTCATGTGGAGTTCCAGAGTCACCAGACTGCGTGAGGCTTTAACATTCCTCCAGCTCGGAGGCTGGACCAGCCACCCCACTCACTGCAGAGGCATTTATGCAACTCTGTTATGTTGAGCCCTGAGTAAGAGGCAGCTGTGATGGGTGACAATGATGTTCTTTGTTTGGGGGTCAAAGCAGAGCGCTAGGCTCAAGCTGGCCTGGGAACATGTTGCTAAGTAATTCCTTCCCAAAGCCCTTCTGCATCCTGTTACATCAACACTGAACTTCATGAGGCTCAAAAACCCAGTGGAAAGAGCTAAGAGCCCCCTGCAGGGACTCCCTAGCTCTTTGTTGGGTTTTACAAAGGCTCTTCTCAAGGTCTCTCAAGACTGTTATGGAGGTCAAAGGTATCTCCAAGCCTAGGAATGTTTGTGTCTGAGCTTCACAGCTCTGACGGGACCCAAGCTCTACTGAGAGCAAGCGCTGAGCACACATATCTCTCAGCCTTTGCAATAGCAGGCACCTGGCTGTGGGGTTTGAAAGCTGGGCAGGTCATTGGACATCTTGGATAGCTCAGTCCTGCTTTGGGCTCGGTTGTCTCATCCAATTTGGCTTCCTGTGTTTCAGGGCTGCTCCCAGCTCTGGGGTGGCGTGGGGAGGGAGTGATGAGCTGGGAATGGGCAGTGAGAGTGGGGAGTGCTGAATCACTCTGCTGATTAACACTGGATTTTGATCTCTCCTGACAGCTGATTCAGTTTCTGTTTGGCCAGCTCCAATCAAGCCCCAGCAGTGCTGGGATAAAGAGGAAGCTGTAAGTACCCCTGGGTGGTGGGTGCGCACGCTCGCGGGTGCATAATGCTGCCCCTCGCTAAAAGCACAAGCTCAGCTCAGCCAGGCCAGCGGTCACCAGACCAGGGACTGTGGCGATGGAAATGAATGGGCTGAACTGCCGAGTCAGACCTGCTGACATGCCCCATTCAGGGGCCTTTAGAGAAGCACCACGTCAGCTCGTGACCTTCGTTCGGGGAACGTGTTGCGCAAAGAGAGATGGGAATGCTAACTAGTGGGGAAGGTAAAGGGCAGGACACCACTGCTGCTCTTACAGGTTCCAATTTGACCACTTGTCATCTGTGGGAGCAGGGCTGCGGTCAGACAGCCCACAGACACCTTTGGTTTGACCTACAGGCACTGTGCGAGGTGTGTGTGTGACATGGGACTGGTGCCATGTAACCTACAGGCCTTACAGATGGGAAGGTGGAGAAAAATTTCAGCTGCAGGTGTTTTTAGAGTCATAAATAAGGTCTTCAAGGCAAGCGGACAGAGAATCAGGATAATTAGTGCCTTCCAGGAGAGCAGCCAAGCATCTCTTGCTCTGTGGTGCTTGTGGTCTAAAGAGGGGAGAGGGGCAGCTCAGAGCCTTTGTGGCTCAGGCAGAGGGCAGGCACCTACCTCCAGTTCCCACCTTTATTACCTTGTGGCCTTTGGCAGCTGCTCCATGCCTTAGAGAACTGAGTCAGACTCCCCAAGAACAGCTGCTTAAGGCAATTGAGGTCCTTGAAGTTGATGTCCTTGTTCTTAGCTGGCTTCTTCTGCAAGGATTGTAAAGGAGTGGAGCAAAGGAGCCTGTAATCAGTACAAGAAGCTCATGACACCAAAACCACTTTGATGGGAAAGGTTGGATGGGAAGATCCATATGTGGTTCCTGGAGCAAACAGCTTGACACATAAAAATTCCTAACTGTCCCAAGATCTCACTAAGCTATCTCAGTGTGTTCTGAAGGGTTGATTGTTCCTGAAGAAGGCCCATGTCAGGGTGATGTCCGTGTTCTTTGTTCTGTGTCTTAATGTCATAGACTAGCAAAAGGCCATTAAGTGTGCTGTCAGACAGCACTGAGATCTCAGGTGCTGTGGACACCACGGTCTGCTGTATAATGCAGGATCTAATTGGTGTCTGAGCAAACCTATAATTTCTCCCAACATATCCAGCTCCAGTGTCTGTCCTGCCAGTATGGCTGCCTCCAGTTAACCAAGCTGAAGGTCCAGCCTAGAGCTTGTTCTGTTTGAAGTATGAGTTGACAAGTTCAACTTATTTTACCTGCATCTTTCAAGTAGGATCAAGAAAACCTAGCTCATCCCTTCCCTGCATAGCCAGTATCCTTTTTGAATGGTGATGTCATCCAACACTGTAGTTTCCCTTCCTTGTCCCTAAGACTGGACAAGAGAAGAGCTTTCCTCCTAGAGTTGAGGAAAACCAGACTACCCAGGGGAACACAACCCTTGACTGGTGGCGTTTCTTGTGTGAGCAACCAGGAACCTGCCAGTATGTGCTGTGAAAACAAACCTGGTTCTCTTTACAGACCTCTGATGCTCGACAATGGGATCTCAGCTCCGCAAGTGTCCAAATTCAGCCGGCACTTGCCTGCAGAGCCTCTGCACGACCCCTATTTCATACAGTCGGTAGGCTCACACTGGCCTCTCAGCTTTGTGGGAATTTTTTGGCTTGGGTGGAAGAATGTTTGAAGCAATAATGGATTGTCCAATAGGTTTGGCAAGAGTTTGGTGGAGGACAAGAGGCTTGCAAAGCTGAGTGACGTTTATTATGTCTTCAGCGCCCTGGGCATCGCTGTGCTCATGCAGGAGGCCACAGGTTGTGGGAGGGAAAGGCAGAGAGGAAGAAGTTTGTTGTAGAAACGGGGACCAAGAACTTTCTGACCAGAACCAGATTTTTGTTGTCACTGAGGGATCCCACCAGAGCAGACATCAGACGTGTGGCATACTGTGCAACTAAAACACTTGAGCTGGCATGAGAGAAGAGCAGCCCATGCTCCCTGGTTGGGCTGTGTGGGATTTTTCCCTCTAGAGGAAGCCAAGCAGTCTAGGCAAGACATCAGCCATGGTAGAATGGCTGATGGTAGCTAATGTCTTCCATTGCTATCTTGCACCTCAGTGTGGTTAGAGGAAAGATCAGAGGAAATCATAGTGTTGCATAATTGGTCAAAGCTTCTTGGTTTTCATACAAAGAGGGCCCGAGAGCACAGTGAGACAACCCTGACTATCTCACACAGGGCCCTGGGCTCATTGTGGGCCTCAGAAGAAGGGTAACTCTCTATGATTTCTGCATTCCTCTCAGCCGTCAGCAGAACCTACCTCTTGCTTAAACAGCCCTGCAATCGCTGGAGGACCCATCATATCTGATGTTACCGAAGCGTCACCATCCAACATAATCAACATGCAGTCGCCTCCAGAAAATGACAGGTAAACCCGTGCCTGAACCAGGGTGGTGGGGTATGGACACGCACACCCTCTAAAGACGTTTTTCCTGGCGGGAATTCTGATTTGCAAACCTCTGCGGGGCTGGTGGGCTGGGCTTGCTTTGTTTTAGATCGTTTTGTCCAGTTTGCAACGTGGGTCAGGTGTGAGGCACTAGGCAGGGGTGTAACAGCTAAGCCTTGGCTAGTAGGAACAGAAAGGTTGCAGCACAACGGCTTCCAGGGCTGGACAGCATTTCTATGAAAAGGTTCCGGTCGCTGAAGAACTGACTGCAGAGGTATTTTCTCGCTTATCTCTTCCTGCCGCAGGCGTGCCGTGCCTGTAGGGCTAGCGGCAGCGCAGCTGCAGCTGTGTCAGTGGAAAGGAACTAGAACAGATGCATCATGGAAATGATCTCTTGAGCGCAGAGGCAAGGCAGCTGCACTCTAGAAATTGCCTGCAAGTCTTCCTCATGATTGAAACGATAGCAATAAACTAGCTCAAAGCTCCAGACAAACTGGCAGCCATGTCTAAAGCCGAAAAATGTTCATTTATAAACTTCAAGTTGCTTATTTAATCTAACTGCTGGGTGCCATCTGGTGGCCTCTGACCTGTGCCATGTCTGCATGACTCCAGAATCTGAGCTAGCTGCTCTGTTCTGGAGTGTAGGACTTCGTAAACCCACAGGAGAATTTAGGAACTTCCAGGTAAGGAAAACGTCTGTCTGAGACTGTCAGCTCGATAGCTCTGCTCCAGGTCCTGCTGGCCCACAAGGTCCTTCCCTGTGTCACCAGGATCTCCAGAGTTCTTGCTGATCCAATCCTACCTCCTGCATGGGAAGGTCTTTCTGATCCCACTCCTGGCTGTAGAGTGGGAGACTTTTCTTTTTCAGTGGAGCCAGTGCAGCCTCATGACCCTTTAGCCTGTCTCACCTGAGGAACAGCCAGCACGTGCCAACGTGTTTCCCGTATTTGCCAGCCAGTCAACTGGGGCAAATTCATTGTTGCTGCAGCCGATGCAGTGACTGAGGATGTTCCAGCTGCACATGTTTCTGGAGCTCGCTGAACAGAAACTCAGGCTGCTGGTTTCTCTTGCCCACCTAGGGGAATGGAAAGACACTGTGGGGCAGTTGGATGGGAAGTGGAAGGAAGTCCGTGTGCTACTGCCTTTCCCGGTCGCACCGGGCCTTTGTGGCAGAGGGATGTGTGGTCCCAAATCTTTTCTCTGATACAGAGAGAAGTGCCTCATGCTGATCAAGGAAGAGCCCGTCAGCCCTGGAGTGAAAGCCACTGCTGAGCCTGACGTGCCACTGCCAGGCTGCCGTGCTTGCTCAGAGCCCCCGGTGCTCCCTGTCGCCATGGTTCAGTCTGTGCTGGAAGGCAAAGGGAGCTGTGGGGCAGCAGCACCACCAGGCGCCTCGCAGCCAGCTGAGAGGAGAGGCAGAAGGACATTGCTGGACAGGTAAGGGGAGCAAGGACAGGCTCCGGCCCTTTCCATTCTTTTATTGTGCTGCAAAGTCAACTAGACTTTCCTCCTTAGTCTGTGCTCCCTTTGGATCTCCTCCCATCACCTTTGCAATGTGCTAGGTCTGTCTTCAGGGGACACAGACACTTTGGCACCGTCACTTGGGTATCAGGGAGCTGCCACAGCAAGACGTCTCAACTTCCCCATCTCTAACTAAGAGTGAGAAGCCACGAAGCTTCGCTGCTTCTGCTTCACTATGCTTGGTTCTTCATCTGGAGGGGCTCAGAAAAATGCCAGGTGGTCCAGAGGAAGAATTTGGACAAGGGTGTAAAATCCTGCCTCAATGTCATGAAACAGCAAGTGAGGCTAAATGCACAATTGGTTGTTGATGGCAACTGCAAGGAGGAGCCAAACTCAGTGGAGTCCCCTGTGTGCTCTGCTGGTTCTTCTGGGATAGGCTGGAGAAGAGAGGGCTGTTGGAGGGACCATATAGCAGCTTCCAGTACCTGAAGGGGCTACAGGAAGGCTAGAGGGGCACTTTTTATGAGGGACTGCAGTGACAGGACAAGGGGGATGAGATTTAGATCAGACCTGCAGAAGAAATTCCTCCCTGTGAGGGTGCTGAGGCACTGGCACAGGCTGCCCAGGGAGACTGTGGCTGCTCCATCCCTGAAGTGTTCAAGGCCAGGTTGGATGGGGCTCTGGGCAACCTGGCCTATGGCAAGAGGTTGGGACTGGGTGATCTCTGAGTTCCCTTCCCACCAAAACCAGTCTGTGATTCTATGATTAAACCAAATTATATGGCACAAACCAAGGGCCACAGTATCAACCTAATACTAGAAGGCTGCTCAGCCCTGCTTTCTTTGTGGATCTGTACAAGTCCCACTTGTGACAATATTCCCTCTTTTCTTTTCTCAGGACAGATATTTCTGACCCACTGGAGGGCACCGACTGGAGCCTGGAAGGGCTGCAGCTGCTGCTGAGGAGCCAGCAGTACAGCCTGGAGCCCAACAGCCTCTTGGATGTGAGTCTTAATCCCTGTGGGTTCAACATTTTAGATAACTCCTAGCCTTGAGTTTACCTCTAGTACCTCCTTGTTTCCCTCATGTTCTGGCAAGTGTAGCCATTGTCAGATTTGCTCTTTGCTGAGGTATTTTACTGTCTGCAGTTCTTGGGTCACTGAGAGTTTTGCCAATAATCAGATAACTCTGTACAGAGCAGAAGAATCTTTATGTCAAAGTCACGCTGGCTTGAGGAGGTGCTTTAGCTTACAGGCACGCAGTGAGCTTGGATGGGTGAACAGGAATGAAAAATCCATTCAGAATCTCAATCTTATTCTAATATTATTCTCTTCAAGTCAGTTCCCAAGTGTCTGTAATTCATTTTGACTTCATAGGTAGCTTCTCTGATGGCCTGTTCTGCCACTGACTCCTCTGGTTTCTCTTTCGTGTTGCTCCCTGGGAAGTTTTTTTCCTGTTACTGACACATTTTTCTTTCTCTGTATGACTGAACCTCACAAGAGTGAGGGTGAATCATAAATGATCATCAGCTCCTTTTCCCACATGGCTCAGACTTCTCAAGAAATGGCCTCTGAGGCACTGATGCAGCAATAACTTGCCTTTTACCACTGTATTTTGGAATCCTTTAAAAATCCACATGGAGCTGGAAGTGTCCTAGGAGCCAGGAGCAGCAGAGCGGGGCTGTGAGTTGTCTGTGCAGTGACACAAGCAGCTGCCCTGACATAGGACGTGAATGTGGCAGTGGTGGCTATACTGGCTCTCACAGTGACCACAACCCAGCCCCTGCTCTTGTGGCTGTGCTGCAAGCCAACACACATGAACCTTTGCTTGTGGTTTCACTTGGTGCAGTGGAGCAGCCGCAGCACAGCAGAGGTTGCTGCATGGTGTCCGTGCCAGCCAGGATCCAGCATAGCTCCAGCCTCCAGCCAAGTGAGTATCTCAAGTCACTCCTCCTTCCTGAGCCCTGAGTGTCTTTTTCTCTCAACAGGTCTTTAATCCCAATTTATCTTTGAGTGAGTGGAATTTGGCTGAAATGGAAGCTGGCCTGTCCCCGGTAAGAGACTTGTATTTCTGTGATATGATGATCCCAACCATGGAATTATGAAGGCAGAGCTCAGGCATTAGTTATTTTATAGACTTAGGAGAGGGTGGGGAAAAGCCCCACAGGAACATCTAAGACAGCCTAGGGTGTTTCATTCTGTACTATTGAGCTGCCTCTCCCACTCAGCCAAAGCTTGTTCAGAGATGCACTGGTGAGTGTCCTGGAGTCTCTGACACTTTCTCTTTGTGTGAACATCACATCCTACTAATACCAGAGATTCATAAAGCCTTATTGTGCCAAAGCTCCTTCTAAAGTGCAGGCAACCCCAGACATTTTAGGAGCAGTAGATCCACATGCAGTTGGAAGAGACTTCCAAGCCATACGGAAGAGATGAGGAGAAACTGATTGGCTGTGTTTGTTTGGAATTGCCTTTGACACAAGCATTTCCAAAGGTACATGGTAGTTTATTAAACAGAGAGGAAAACATGTGATTCATGGCTGGGTCCTTTTCCTTGCTGGATGGAGGATGAATTTCCAGAGCCCTCACTGCCAGACAGGTCAGGTAAAGATTTGGATAGTTCTTTACTACTTCTTTGAAGAGGTAGATGATATTATCAAGTCCTAGAAGCAAGAAGCAGCCTCTTTAGGAATGTTTGTGTGTGAGAACACACCAAGAGGGAGGTTCAAGCCCTCAAGAACAAACTTTTGGTTGGTTTTAGGAAGTGGAGGCAGGGCAGGGAGGAGAGGCAGGGCAGGAAGGGCTTGTCTCACTGCTAGGTGTTGTGTCACATTGATGAAGCTCTGATGCTCAGAAACGGCCTAGTTCTAACAAGCTCCCCTGTCTTTGTATAATTGTACATTGTAGTTTATATTTTTGCACCAAGATGCAGCGACTCACAGTGGATCTGGAGAAGAACACAGCTGAGCTCTCCCCCAAAGCCTTCAATCCTCCGCTGAGCAGCGCCTGCCCAGGTAGGAGCACCAGCAGCTCTTGCTGCCTCGGGAAGGAGAATGTGCTTATAACCATTTGCTGCTTTGAGGGAACAAACCGCATCTGTTATTTTACTTTCGTGACTGTCAGTCAGCGACGTTTCCATAGCTGCTGCAAAGCCAGTTCCTGAGGAAATGAGTGGGGATAAACTGAGTTTTGAATGTGATTGAGCTGTTTTTCTTTCTGCTTGGGTCCACATCATGTCCGTCAGTGTCTCCATTGTTTTCTCTGTCTGCTTATCATCATGAGGAGCAACATGGTGGTCTAAGTGGGTAGGGGTGGTAGGAAACACCTACACAGCTCCTGTGTTTCCTGTGGTGCCTGCTGCGGAGATGACCTGGTGACTGCTAGCAGCCAGTGTCAAAGGTTCCATTGCAGTGTCTCCAGACCTCACAGGAACTGTCCAGCTGATCTTCTCCTACTCAACTGGCTCTGTTAAAAGAAGTCACCGACCTTAGTTATGAACCTAGAAGTATTTTTCTTGTCTTACAACAGCGCTAGATTATAATTATCGTGTGTATTCAGCTGGGACAGGCCTTAAAGAGAAGCCACCTGAGCTCACCCCAGAGTTTTGATGTGTTGTGTGTTGTTTGAGAACTTCCTGTGTCCTCTTTAGCTGAGCATCTTGCGTGAGCACCAAAGCACTGCAAGTGCAGCTGTTTAGCAGGGAATTCCTCAGCAGGCTGGAACTGAACTGCACAAGGGTCGTCCCATGTTTGTAAAGCCTTTCTGCAAAGGCAGCAATGTGTTGCTGGAATAACAGGGCAATTGAGAGATGCTGCCTTCTGCAAAGAGCAGGAAACCCAG
Source organism: Rhinopomastus cyanomelas (assembly GCA_013400115.1). NCBI lineage: Eukaryota > Metazoa > Chordata > Aves > Bucerotiformes > Rhinopomastidae > Rhinopomastus > Rhinopomastus cyanomelas. The sequence goes on along the minus strand of VXBP01000499.1, from coordinate 227,754 downwards.
AACGTTCTTGAGTGAGGAGAAGTTGCTCTTAGCCACTTCTCAGTGTCTCAAATCCTTTGGTCATCCCTCTTTTTTTCTTATGAGGCATCTCTGCATCCAGGCATAACCCAGCTTGGAAACCTGCAGCAATTCCTATGGCTTTTCATGGACTTTGGAGTGAGCCCAAGTCTGACTCCTTTATGAGGAAAGGCTGAGGTAGCTGGATCTCTTTAGCTTGGAAGAAAGAAGACTGAGGGGTGACCCAATTAATGTTTACAAATATGGAAAGGGTGGGTGTCAGGAAGATGGAGCCAGGCTCTTCTCAGTGGCATCCAATTACACGATAAGGGACAATAGGTGTGAGCTGGAACATAGGAGGTTCCACATGAATATGATAAGGAACTTCTTTATGGTGAGGGTGACAGAGCACTGGAAGGAGCTGCCCAGTATCCCTCTCTGGAGATGTTTAAAACCCTCTTGGACATGTTCTGTGCCACTTGATCTAGGTGATCCTGCTCTGGCAGGAGGATTTGACTGGATGATCTTTCAAGGTCCCTTCCAATCCCTAATGTTCTATGATTCTGTCATTTCCAAGCCTGGTATGACACCCCTCACCTCCTGCTGCAGTGAGGATTTATGAGTCTGATGACTCACCTTCCCAACCCTGAGTTTTCTGTTGTCTGTTTGCTTTCCTAGGGAAAGATGCCGTTCTTGAAAGTGCCCAGCATTTCCTCATTGATCGTCAGTCAGTCTTTGGAAGTGACCTCATCAGCATGCCTGAAAGTTCATCGCTTTATGTTCCATCAGAAAATCTGCCTCCCTACCTGCCTTCTGTGGGTGTCCAGGGGGATATCGCATTAAACCTGAGCTCTTCTGCCGACGGCAACCAGTGGTTTAGCAGCCAAGAAACAACTTCTCCCTCCCCACCAGCCAAGCGTCCAAAGGTTTGAATGTAAAGAAACAAAAGTGACTCAGAAACCCACCGGTGTTCCTTTTTGTGCCCTTTCTTTTTGAGGAGATGGACACAGTCAGTAGCTGTTGTGTTACCCTCCCAGCACCTACAGTTCAATGTTTGCCTGGGGGTAGTGAGGACTTGATTGAATCTTGGGTTTTTTTGTGCCTTTTAGAAATTTCAGATCTTCTAGTAAAATTTATGTGATGAGTAGCCCAGAGGTAAATCAGGGAGCTGAGAGAAAGAAGTGATCCTGGCTACTGTCTGCAACAGCGAACTGATGGATTTCACTAAGGCAACACAGAAGTCCGACCCTTCCAGATGCTGGTTTTTAAATAGGGAAGAGAGTTCTACATGCCAGTCCCATGCTCTAAAAATATTCCTGTATCCATTTCCTGGTTTAATGGGATGTCTGTGTGCCTCGCCCTTGTCCTCCTAGGAGGAGCAGGAAAATGAAGGTCTCTGGGGTGTGCAGAACTTCGTTTTCTGAGTGACAACTCCAAAAATGTGCCGCTGGCTCCAGGGTAGCTGCAGACCATCACAGACCCAAAACCACCTTGTGCTGAGCTGAGAGGGTTTCTCATTTGGTATTTATTTTTTCCTTAAATCTGTACTCTGTAAGATAAAGGCAGGGGACCCTATACTTGTTAAAAAAATAAAGGGATAGTCTCTCCTGCACACACAATTGTCCATGGGCAGAGACGATAGGGGGAGCACACACTGGGTTTTGGTGCTGACTAAGTGTTCTGTGTCCAGTCCAATGACTTTTTTCCCTTGGCCTTGGCCTGCTCTATTTTCCTGGTAGGTTTACTGGTGTACAAAAGCACGAGCGAGTTTAACTGATGTGATCTCCTTTTTAGAAGGACTCTCAGCTGCTCAGTGTAGAAGAGAGGCAGCAGAAAGGTTAGTCTACCAGGTCCCGCTAACTTCTATTCTGTCCTTTGTGCATCTGAGAACAACCTCCAAAGGTTGATGGACGTCATCTTCCTCTTCCATGTGGTTTCTGACAACTTGAGTTTCTCAACAAAGCAGAGCTTTGTTTTTTATGCTGTAGTTCCAATGAGAACGTGTTATTTATCTCAGTATCCTCTCATTGAGTTGCTTTTTCTTAGGAAAGCTGCCTGAATGCAGCGAGACAGACCCAGGAAACTCCACTCAGGCCTTCTAAGGGCTCAGACAGGGAGGTGGAAGCCGTACTGGTATCATCTGAAGAAATACTCTGCCCACTTTCATTGCTGTGACAATTCTTGATTCTAACCCATATTTCTGAGCATCTCAAATGGTCCAGCAGTATCCACCCCAAAATGTAATCAACTGGCCAGATATACTGATCTTAAGACAAGCCTGGACCTTCCTGTCGCAGCCCTTTCCTCCATCTGTTTATCAGTGTGTGAACAGATGTGTTAATTCAGAACCATTCACTTCTGAGCCCACTTTCCCCAGCTAATTACTGTGTGCTGGGAGCTCTGTCACTGCCTTGGAGGTGCAGTGTTTGCAGGAGCAGAGATGTGAGAGCTTCTGAATGAAATACAGACACTCTTAGCGTACTTGGGACTAAGGGAAAATCCTGGCAGCCATCACTGGCTGGGAAATATATAGCTGATGCTTGAGTGTATCATGAACTAGGTTTTCTTTTCTGACAGGTTTGTGCATAGGAAGTTCTCCCAGATCAGCCCATTTGCTACTGCCTTGGGTCATTTCCAGCCAGGGGAAGTTGCGGAGTTGTGCTCTGTTTACTTCTCTTCTCATAGGGAACTGAAAACTGTCTGGTGTCTCCTGACAGCGTATGTTATCCCACTTCAAGATTTACATCCTTCTTTGATCCTTCACTCACTAGAATGCCTTAATGTTAACAATGAACATCTTGATCCAATGAGATACTTAAGCACGTGCTTAACTTTGAGCTCCCAAGTGGCTTTCCCATATTTTTATGAAGCCTATCATGTGCTTGCAGTTAGGCATGTCCTTCAAGGTCTCATTGGATGGTCTAGTTTGGCTTGAGAAATGATCCATCATAGGAGAGCTACTCGCAAGTAGACAGAGGCGCAGCTGAGCCAACAGGGGTACACGGCACCATCTCAGGTTGCGCTCACTGTGATGGTTCTTGCATTTTTCTTTAGGCTTTTTGCTCTATTATAAACATGAGATTGGAACCTCCAGAAACAGCATTTGAGAGCTGCTCCTGTGATGAAGCGATTGTGTGTTCCTTGGCTTTTCATATTGTTAATTTTCCTCGGAGGTGATATGCTGAGACTGCGTTTTTGCACTATGCTGTATATTTGTAAAGTTTTACAGAGAACACTAATTAAACCTGGTTCCTTTTTCTCATTTAGTCCTGCTCTGGCATTTCTCTCACTACTTTCACCACCCCCTTGTTCCTTTCCTCCTTTTTGTGTCCTCATCAAGAAGTAGAAAAACATTTCAGGAGTCCAGGAGATTGAGCTGTGAGATGATGTGGGTCCTGCTGGTGGGTTGTGATCATCTGCCAGTGGGAGGTAGTTAATAAAAGTAGCTGGAAATATTTGGGATGTAAAATGTGGCCAAGCGAGCCCAGCTCAGAGAGCAGATGAATTCTTCAAACTAAAATGCTGGTCAGGTGGATGTATCTGGTGAATCATGACGAGAGTAAAAGAAACTACAGTTCTTGAAATTAATTGCAATTTTTATCCTTCCATCCTTTATTTCCTAGCTCAAATTGATAATAGAGCTCAAGCTTTAAAATTCCTTCTTAAAATGTGTTTTTTATGAACATTCTCTTTTAAGTGCGATGCATTAATATGAGCCCTCCTGCTCATTTGTTCTTAGGGTAGGAAGGGACTATCATTGCAGACACTAAAACAGCACAACAGTAGGTTGCCCAGGGAGGTTGTGGCAGCTCCATCCCTGGCAGTGTTCAAGGCCAGGTGGGATGGGGCTCTGGGCAACCTGGTCTGATGAGAGGTGTCGCTTGTCCATGCACATGGGTTGATGCTGGATGATCTTCGGTTTCTTCCAGCTCGAACCAGCCTGTGGTTTTATGGAATGCACAGCTCAGAGTCGTCCTTCTCCAGCTTTCTGTCAGAAATGGTTTTGTGTTATGGTCGGGACCAATTCTCTGACCACCAGATGGCACCTAAGCCCAACTAATCAGAACTTTCCGTCGAGCCCACTGTATTTTATTTTTTCCTTTAATTGCGCACATCAACACAAACCGTTCAGTTCGGTTTCTCACAAATGGTCAGATTTGTGGAAATATGACTGAAGATATTCACCTAAACTGGAGTGTGACAAAGACAACCGCCACCTCCCTGAATTTTATTCCCTAGCTCTGAAGGAGAAGGAATCACAAGGGAACACAAAGTGAAGAAGAGAGACCCTGGCTAATGCTTCGCTGCTGTCATTTTCCAATGCTCTTTGGCACAACAGAACCACTGCAGTGTCAGAGAGGAGCTAATGGAAGAAGAATTCCTTTGAGCTGCTACTACTGGTTCTTTTTCTGTTCTATTTGAAATGCAGATACTGAAACACACATCGGAACGAAAACTGCAGCAAATGGCAGGGATCGGTATGCTTTTCCGTGCATGGAACTGTATTTCTGCACCTGGTTTTGCATAAACAGTCGTGATGTCTCTAACTATTAGACCCGTAACATTTCACATGAGGAAGCAACCTCCATCTGCTGTGACACACTGGTAAGGAGGTGAGATGCGTCAATATATGTGGTTACAAGTACAATACTTAGTTCAAACACCATCAACACGGTACCTTATGCACTGAAACTATGTGTGTAATGAAACCTTCAGATAGAAACACTTAGGTAATTTCCAGATCCATTACATAAAAGAGTTGAGTTTAATCTTAAAGCAGCAGTCTGAGGAGCGAATGCTGCTGGCTGCCTTCAGGAGTTAGTGGTAGCTAACATTCTGTCACTGCCCTTTGAGACTAGCCAACTGCAGCTAACCAGGCTCTGGGCTCCACATCTGGCTTGCTGGGTTTTGTTCAGTGGTTAATCTAACCCATTCTCACCATCCTCCTCACCTCGTGCTTCACAAGGATAGCTTTCCCCCTCAGTCAGGCGCTTTGCTTCTCCATCGCTGCTGTCCCCTGTCAAAAGTGGGAAGGCAAATGAAACTCACTGGGAAAAAATAAGTCAGAGCCCAAATTTAAAAACCTATTTAAATAAAACTCGTCAAGAATTCCTATGTAAAGAAAGGGAAAATAGCATTTTACCTCCTTAATTTCTACATGAATAAAAGGAAGTGGCCATTGTTAACAAACTGGGCTTAAAGGTTTTTCTAAAAAGGGCTGAACAAACCCTCACTTTTAGCATTTATCTGCCACCCACACTTCTCTCTGTGATTGTCACTCTACTCTTACCATCCTCTGCCCATGGGCTTGGGTCATCTGGCTGAAGGCACACTGAGGACAGAAGCTGATCCCTGGGCTCAGTGATCATCTCTTCTATCAAAGGGTTTGAGGGGGTTGCTTGTTCCGCTTTGGTCTCCAGGTATCTTTCTGCATTAGCTGGCTCTGTGAAGAAGCTTCCAAGGAGGGATCTCAAGTGCTCCTTGTCATGCTCTGTGTGTGTCTTACATACACTGGAAAAAATCGCTGCTGGAACTTCTCCTGAATCCTCAGACTTGCTTTTTTTGTTTTCCTCTGGTGCAAAATCACCATCATTTGTCATTTCAGAAATTATTTCGATCTTTGGGTGATGATCTTGCTGTAGAAAACACCATTGAAGATCAATTATTCCAGAGGTAAAAGCTGACATACAGGTAAGTATGTCTTGGATCCACAACACAACTGACCCTAAACAATGAACAGTTCACAAGAAGAAAACCTACTGCAGCAAGTCTGCAGTGCATGGGCTCCATGTGATTCCTATCAGGGGGACCTGACTAGCATTGTGCAGTCTCAGTTAAGAACCAAATGCCCTTCAGATGCTGGGAGCTGACAACCTCTACTTCTCCAACAGTTCTCTAAGCCTTTTTTAATTGAACACTTTGTTGGCCAAGACATTTTGCAACACTGAGTCTGTGACAAAAAGAGCAAATAAATTCTGTGCCTAGCACTGCAGGAAAAGTTTGTGTTACCTTGGAAGGACTTGTACGAACGCAAATGACATCGGGAAGGCAGAGTGAATCAGCATCAGCATGAGAACCAAAGGTTTCTTTTTCATTCTTCTGTTTCTAGGCTTTTTCCTACCAGATCAGTTTGGCAATTCAATAGCATAAAAACCAAAGGATTTGAGGAGAAGATAGAGAAGATCTGCTGAAACACGCTGCTTCATTTCTAAGGGCATAAACTGGTTGCTCTCCCAAAAGAGCATTTCTCCACTCAGAGGATCCTCGTTTGGAACAACATTTGTACTTGCATTTAAGGAAGCTTCATCTCCAGAATGAATGAGAATCTTACATTTTGAACAAAGATTTCCTCTTCTGGGGGAGTGGCATTTACATCTATATCTTCTAAATCAGGCAGTTCCTGAAGACAAGCACAAGATCACTAATCAGTGGGAAAAGCTGCAGGAACTAATAAAACTGCCTTGATCTCCCTATCTCATTGTGAATCACCTTCATAGCAGCACTTTTCAGAGGCAACAGCCAGCACCAGAGTTTTCTTTTTCAAGAACATGTGCGAGCAGGAAAACTCATTTGTCTCCAGAAACAACAACAGGCAGGCAATAATCTCAGTGGCAGATCAAATGTCATTGTGGGACACTGTGGGCTTGGAGATGCTTAACCTCGCCTTCAGGTGCACAGAATGTTCAACCAGCACCGTGGCATGTGCAGCAATATGAGAACATTCCTGTTTGACGAAGGGATGGCACAATCATCACATTATGGATCCTCCTCCTCTCTTCTCCCTTATATCACCACTGACACCATCTACTGTCTCCAGGACATCCATAAAGGTGAAGCTCCATTGCTTCTCACCACCAGTGTCTTCATAGCAGTTTCCTCGCTATGTCAGCGCTAAGTCACTCTGCAAAGTTTGCAATACGGTAAGTACTGGGAGTTGTTGGGAGAAGCTTTCCATTACTAAATGTCATCTGGAGAACACTGGCATGTTTATTAGTGTGTGATCTGGGGTGACTTTTCTTCTCTGGAATTAGAATAGTCACATTCGTGGACTACTTATTTCAGGCCCTGCAAGATCTTTTTATAAAAATAAATAGTGAGAGCTGTCCCTGCCCATGGCAGGAGGTTGGAACTAGATGACCTCTGAGGTCCTTTTCATAGAACCAATATGTGATTCTGCAAAAATAATATCATGTATCTTTGGAATTGCTGCCCATTCTCTTCACTACCCTTGTTAAACCTATTTCTAAAAGCAGCCAGACAGAAAGAGGCAGCACTAAACCCTCAGCTGAAGGGTGAAGTGAGCCCTTTGATAGCAAGATGGATATTTTTCCTGGGAAATTAAGAGCATAAAAAAGAGAGAATACTGTTCCAAAATGTTCCAGTAAGAATTTAGTTAAACAGTGGCAGTACAAGGGATCAGGATATGTTAAGTACTCTGAGAGAGCTCAGATGTTTATTGCTAGACTCACTTTAGCACCACTGCCACAACTAGGACATATTGACTACTTATCCTTTGAAATGAGACAGTGAGTTTTTTCAATGGTGTCTACGTCCTCCTTGTGGAGGAGTTTTAAACTTAAGTTTAAATGCTTTTCAGTTTCTAGTCCTTTATTAAATATAACATTGACAATATTGAATATAATATTGAATATCTAATATGTCCTGCTAGCACAATGGGTGGGTGGCAGTTTTTTCTGCAATGGTTCACATGTGTGTCACTGAGCTTTGCCGAGGAGGACATACATATCCACTACATTCTTTTGGTCATGATTTCTCTTTATTAAATGTGAACCCTCATTAACTTCTCCAGAGAAATCACAGAGCTACAGGGTTGACCTCAGGTGCTTTGTGGCCAAAGGACACTTTGAATGTGGTCCTACATTCTTTACACGTGCTGCACCCCAAAAACTTTACTTTTGAGGTTTTTCTTCCTTTCCTTTTACTTTCCCAATAGTAATCCTTTCTTAGAATCCTGACCATATAGAAGGTTCCACATAAATATGAGAAGGAACCTCTTCATGGTGAGGGTGACAGAGCACTGGAACAGGCTGCCCAGGGAGATTGTGGAGTCTCCTTCTCTAGAGACGTTTAAAACTCACCTGAACATGTTCCTGTGCAACTTATCTAGGTGATCCTGCTGTGTCAGGGGGATTGGACTAGAGGATCTTTTGAGGTCCTTTCCAATCCCTAATATGTTCTGTGATTCTGTTGTTACTCAGGATGTTGCAGTCATTCATTTGGAGCAGCCAATACCCAAATCTGAATTTGCCAAACTCTGAATCCAATACATACATCAAGATAAAGTTTCTCCGTTGCCTCGAGTTTGATCAGATCAGTTTCAGTGTCCTCATCCAGTGCAGAAACTGTGGTCTTTTCAGTAGCCTCTTCCCTTGGTAGATCTAAAGAGAAACCAAAAGTCACTTGGAGAGAACTGACTGAATAAACACTTTCTATACTGCAACAGCAAGTGCTGTAAACCCCAACTGCTGGGGACCCAACCACCAGCACAGAATTCATGGCTGAATCCAGCACTTTGCCTCTCCCTGATACTCTTGGTCTCCCTTACGTTGTATAAACGAATCTTTGCATTTTGCAATCATATATTCCATATATATACAAAAGCCACTTTCCAACCCATGAAAGCACAAAACCCCTCCACAATGACTTTCCCACATTTGTGTAGTAAAAGCTGCAAGGAGAGCCCTTGGGATTTAGCTTGTTTTTGTATGTAAGGCATTCTATCCAGTATTAGTTTTCAACCAGTCACTGTGGAAACCTAATGGGATGCTCTCAGCTATGAATCAGTTTGAATCACAGCAGCAGCAGTGCCACACTGGGACAGAGTCTGCCTAATCATCTCTGTACCCTCAGTTTGGTTGGGTTCTTCGCTGTAAATTACCATCTGTTGTCTTGTTGATGTTTGAACATTTGCAGAAGTTTGATTCTTGTCCATTCTCTTGAGTTCTAGCACAAATGTTTTCAGATGTGATGTCTGTGTTATCTCCCCTCCTTGGCAGAAGTGTGATCACTTCATTATGAACATCAACATTTTCATTTCTGAACTTCTCAGTCTTCTCTTGAGTTTCTTTCTCTTCTGAAAAACACAGAGTCTCTGATCTCCCAATCTTTAAAATCTCTGTTACCCCAATCTTGAAAAAGGGAAAGACGGAAGACCCAGGTAACTACACACCGGTCAGCCTCACCTCCATCCCAGGAAAGGTGATGGAACAATTTGTTCTAGAGGCTATTTCCAGGCACATCAAGGACAGGAGGGTCATTAGGGACAGTCAGCATGGCTTTACAAAGGGAAAGTCATGCTTGAC